>ML109862.1:145104-181263 GCA_003697995.1 Taxidea taxus jeffersonii | reverse complement strand
CTCCTGGAACATTCTAATGGGCTGCCTAGACCCAACTGAATCACACCTGTCCTCCAAGTCCTACTCTACCATTTGCCCCCAGAGAAAGGACTACTGCTCTCTCTCCATCTGTACAAATCCAACCTGGCCTGTGGGGCCTATCTCAAGCCCCATCTCCCAAGAAACCTTTCCTTCTACCTTGTCCAGAGTACACACCTGCTGGTCTAAGCTTCTTAGATCTCACCATCATGTACTATCTTTATTAAAGTTCTAAAAATCTCTATGGAAGAAAAGTTATATGCTTGCATCTTATCCTTTCAGAGATTTTAAGCTCTTTGGGATGGAGGTGTGGTATCTTAACTATGTTTAAATGTCCCCAGCATACAGCAGTCTTTTGGGGGGAAAAAATCAATGGTGGTTTTTGGAAGTGGGGTTCTTGAGAATGTATGTTTTCATAGTATGCCACTGGGGCCCAAGCTCTGAGATCATCTTAATTCCTTCACACATTCAGTCTCAGAAGCTCACAACTGGGACAGGAGCTTGGAATCCATCTAGTATGTTGTGCAGTGATACCCAAATGTCTCCCAGAGGTTACCAGATGTCCCCAACACATTACAAAGACCACACTATAGAATAGTAAGAGAACAGAATCACTAAGACTTCAAGTGACTACAGTACAAAGCTCACACATATCACAGCAATCTTTAGTTGATCTAATGAAGCCCAAAGCTACTCCTGGCACATAAAATATTGGAGTACTTGTGATTAATGCAATATGGCTTGAGTTCCCAAGCAAGGAAGGGAGAAGGTGGGGTACGATGGTTGATTACCAAAGGTCTGGAGTCAGTACTGCGTTTAAATTCTGATTTCAAGGTGATGCGCATTTTGGCCTCTGCAAGCAAATTATCAAAATTAAGGCTCAGAGGGGCGCCTGAGTGGCTCAGTGGGTTAAAGCCTCTGCCTTCGGCTGGCTCGGGTCATGATCCCAGGACCTGGGATTGAGCCCAGCATCGGGCTCTCTACTCAGCAGGGAGTCTGCTTCCCTTCCTCTCTCTCTCTCTGCCTGCCTCTCTGCCTACTTGTGATCTCTATCTGTCAAATAAATAAATTTAAAAAACTCTTTAAAAAAATTAAGGCTGAGAGGTTGTCTGTAAAATGAGGATAATAATGGGTTCAAACAAGGTAAGGCACATAAAAGACTTAGTACATCTTGTAACAATATAATAAAAGAAAAATTAGCTGAGGTTATTATCACCTTGACCATTCCCATCCAGCTAGAGCTAAAGAAGGTAGAGGTGGGCTTCAGATTGCTACCACGTCCCAGCACCTCTCAGGCCTCCCCATCTCCACTGCCACCCGTCTGGTGTTTCTGATCAGAAGGGATCTTCGGCTCCATGTCAACCGAGGGCCTGAAGGCCAGGCTAGCCATAATAACCCATACTCTGTTACCCCACCCAGACACGGAGATTCTCTCCCAAGAACTGGTTGATGACTATAAAGAGACAGTTTACACAGGCAATTTCCTTCTTCAGGTACAAACTCTCAGTATGCAACAATCTGGCCACAAGAAGGAAAGCAAATAAGCGTTTTCAAGATCTGCTAAAGAAGCGGCTCCAACAACAACATTTCCAAATCTTTGCTAAGGGTAGGAGAATGACTTTCATTGGGAACGACAGGAGCCAGCTGCTCCAGGAACAATGTGAGCAAGGTGACGACAAGCGGACGTTAAAGAAGACACCACGCGCTGAGGGCTTCCCAGGGCTGTAAACACAAATGGAGGAGGGGTCGCATCTTCACTGAGAAGCAATTAAAATTAGTTGTGATACGTGCTGAACTTCTGAACACAGCCAAGTTATTTTCCCCTCACTTCATCTCCTCTAGGCTCTTATCACCACAAGGCAGAGAACCTCTTTGAAGTCTTTTACTTTAACTGCAAACCTACTTTCAGAGTCAAAGAGTTTTCATCAAGCTCTTGGATTAAAAAGAGAAAGCTTTTTTTTTTTTTTTCTCATTAAGAGAGAACAAATAGTTGTGAACTCAAAAATTCTTCTCATTTTTTAAAATCTGGCTTTTTCATAAATATGTGTTGCAATTGCACAATGTTTACATTCAAGACAGTGACTTAGGAAAGAACAACACATTCCTTAGTGTTCCAGATCATGAAATCAGGTAAGAGAAGATCTTTCAAGAAAAAAAAAAAGAGGAAGAAAAATGTCCAAGTATTTTCTTTGTTTGCTACTTCTCAAAATGATCAAGTAATCAATAACAGAAAAATAAGTAGAGAAGATACATTTTTTTATGTGAGGCTCCATTGTCAAAATGTTAACATTCAATCTTAGTTTTTAAAGAAGCACCTCTAATGGTAATATTTATCATCCCTGGAAGTTTTACAGACTCAAGAGCTATATTAGACATTCTATAAATTAATATTTCTCATTCACCTCACAATTTTTTGATGGATAATACTTTTAAAGACTAATATAGAGCCTAGAATTTAAAGCCAGGAAAATAACCATTTGCCCCCTGGGGCCAAAGGCTGAGAAAAATATGACAGATAAGAAATGCAAACAGCATTTTTAAAGATTTCCACAGAAACTTACTTGTGGTGATTATACTTTCCAAATCTACAGTAGTCTGGCTCACAATATAACAAAAGTATGAGAAACTGGGACAGTCCACTAGGCCACCGTATTAGCTTCCTATTGCTGCTATAACAAATTGCCACAAACGTGGTGACTTAAAATAATATACATTTATTATCCTATAGTTCTAGAGGTCTGAAGTCTGAAATAGGTCACAGGGGTTAAAATCAGGGTGTCAGGGCACTTGGGTGGCTCAGTGGGTTAAGCCTCTGCCTTCGGCTCGGGTCATGATCTCAGGGTCCTGGGATCGAGCCCCACATCGGGTTCTCTGCTCAGCAGGGAGCCTGCTTCCTCCTCTCTCTCTGCCTGCCTCTCTGCCTACTTGTGATCTCTGTCTGTCAAATAAATAAATAAAATCTTAAAAAAAAAAAAATCAGGGTGTCAGCAAGGCTGCATTTCTTCAAGAAGCTCTGGGAATAATCTGTTTCCTTGACTTCTCGAACTTCCAGAGGCCACATGCGTTCCCTAACTCCTGGGTCCCTGCCTTCATCTTCAAAACCAGAAACATCAGACCAAGTCTTTTCTAATGCTGCTCTCTCTCTAGTTTTGTCTTTTTGTCTCCCTCTTTTATTTATGAGGACAGACCTCAGAAAATCCAGGGTAATCTCCCTATTTAAAGACCAACCGATTAGCAACCTTAATTACATCTGCAAACTTAACTCCTCTTGTCCATGTAACAGAACATACTCATGAGTTCCAGGGATTCGGATGCAGACCCCTTGGGATGGGGGAGGGGCATTATTCTACCTACCATAGCTGCCAGTTCCCAAGCATCGTGCTGGGGAGCCCTCAGGCTACGGCATTATTACATGTGTGCTCCCTAGCATCCATCCTCCTTTTTCCTTAACTGCACCCCAGGGTGCACTCAGGTTAACCATCCTGCATTATTCTCAGTCCCTGTAAATCAAGAGTGAAATATCTCAATCCAGGCCAGTCAGAGCACTGTATCCCCTGACCACAGCCAGTGGCTCCAGGATAAGCTTAGGACTCAAGCCAAGTAGCCAATCAATGCCCCCTCCCCAAGAAGGGGGAGGCTATCAAAAAACAAGTGCTCTGTCTAGTGAGGTGAAAGGTAGAATGAAAGCCTAGAGATGTTGGTGATGGTACCAGCCACAACCCAAGGGGCCACCAATCACATCCTGATAAAGAAATAGAAGCAACGCAGGAAATGAGAAGGAAAGAAGAGTTGGGGGAGGAGAGGGAGGGATTTCTGACATTGTTTGAGCCCCTGTTTCAGCTATACCTGACTCTGGTTGCCGGATCGATTTTGTTTTCCTTAACCAGTGTCAACAGGCTTCCTGTTCTTTGCATCCAAAGGGGTCATGATTAATACAGGAACTTTCTTTCAATAAGCTGGAAAGGACTTTCCATAAACAAGATGAAAAGAAGAAAGAAATCTGTCCAGTATCCTAGAAATAAAGTTGGCATGGAGTCTGCATGCAGTAATTGCTCTGCACAGTTCATTCCTTACCCAACTCTCCCCTGTACTGCCATTTTCCAATGAGTTAAGCAATACTATATTGAGATATCAACATTAAGATAATACATGAAAATAGACCTCTCGAAGAGCTGTCACATGGCAAGCTGAGTGGCTGGAGAGTTTACAAGTCTTTGACACAGTAAATGAAGGTTCCTGGAAATTCGTGCTGGTAGGCAGACCTACCAAAAATGTACGGATTAGAATGGGGTGGCTCCCACTGAGTAAAACTGCTTTTTAAAAAGCACAAGACTAAGATGTACTACTAATAATAGCTATTATCCATTATCCTAGCTTGCCTCCCATGTGCCAGCACTTTGTGAATCCTTTACAGTTCTATGAACTAAGCAGTAGTAGTATGCCTATGTCTACACAGAAGAAAGAGATGCTTTGAAAGGTTAAAGTCAGCTAGAAAGTAGTAAACTTCACAATGAAGAAGATTCCCTGCCCCTGACCATGTAATGGAAGAGAAGCAATGAATATTAATAGGTCATCTACTGGATAGGCTGGTTATGTTTTAGATTAAGAAATGTAAAAGAGAGATTTTTACATATAAAAGAACTCAAGCTCATTTGAAGAATGATTTCAATCATTTTTTGAAATTTATGTGCATATACACATATAAAAATACAAATACTAAATACAAAGAAAGATTGTAGGAAATGTGATTTAACATCAAAGATCCCAGTATTTGAAGATTCATATGTTTAATCCTATCTTACTTCCCACGAGTTTCCTAAATGTTTTTTGTTTGTTTGTTTGTTTTTTCAGTCACTTCAAAAACAAAGTAGACTGTTTCATGCTGGTCACAATTTATTCTAAATTCCATGAAGATTCATCATGCTGATCATCATGCAATCATTTTTATAAACGAAAGACTGCAATGACCACAAAATCTCTCTTAAGGACTTACAGTTAGTCAGCAAAATCATGTAAACATATTTGGAAAATCAGGATGGATAAATTACTTGTGGGAACAGAGATTCCTAAACTAGGAAACTCTTCCCACGCTTTACTACCCATTCGAAAGAATAATACAACTCTCAAATTCTATGAGATGGATGAATCTTCTCATAGTACTACTAAAATTTACAAGAAGTTTTTGTAATTGATTATACTTTTGGGTATTTGATAACTAGAAAAATGATTAATTTATTACATATTTCAAAGACTGCAAAATCAAATATTTAAAAATTATACTCAGATTTAGGGAGAGCAGAGCTAAAACTACGTTAAGACTGAAATTTTTAAAAATCAACACTTTCCTATACCACTAGTAAAAGTTCAGATCATACAAACTTCTTTAAAAGCCATCTGTCTCAGCAATCAGCTTCTGGGGCCTACTCCTAAAGTAGTCATTTGAAAAGCAGGCAGCTATCTATATACAACACTGGGGGGGGGCAACATTCATTATCATGAGAAAATAGGTGTCATTAGGGAAATAAGCACATACATTAAGGTTTATCAGGATAATGAGATTAAAATTATGTCTATAAGGACTGTGTAATGTTATGGAAAACTATACTAAAATAGGAAACAAAACAAAAACAGGTATACAAAAATAATTCACACAATCTGTGTACTGAAGGATAACTGAGGGGTGCCTGGGTGGCTCAGGTCATGATCTCAGGGTCCTGGGATGGAGCCCCCCACCCCGACTCTCTGTACAGTGGAGAGACTGCTTCCTCCTCTCTGCCTGCCTCTCTGCCTACTTGTGATCTCTCTCTGTCTGTTGAACAAATAAATAGAATCTTTTGTTTTAAAGATTTTATGTATTTATTTGACAGAGATTACAAGTAGACAGAGAGGCAGGCAGAGAGAGGAAGGGAAGCAGGCTCCCCGCTGAGCCGAGAGCCCCGAAGCAGGGCTGGATCCCAGGACCCTGGGATCATGACCTGAGCCGAAGGCAGAGGCTTTAACCCACTGAGCCACCCAGGTGCCCCTAAATAAATAAAATCTTAAAAAGAAAAAGATGATTGAGTAAGAATATGCTAAATTGTAACAGTTTGGTACTTAAGATGATTGTCAAAAATCTGGGGAACACAGAAAAACTAAAGAAGACAATTATAATGAGCACATATAAAACATCTATATTCAGAAGAAAAACTAATTAAAAAGAATTAATCCAACAATTCCTAATAATACACATATCACAGTTCCGGAGTAAAAGCTGATCTCTACTGGAGCAACACAAAGAGAAGGTTCTCAAAATTCTGGCATGAGAGTTCCATCTAAGTCATCACTGTCAATATGTCCAGTCCAAGTAGCATAACCAAATCCTTCATAATGAAACCATTCATGATTTTACCAAGCAATTTGGAATTGTCCCTAATGGCTTTCCAAGGTAATCTGGCTTGGCTACCCACAAGCAAAGAACGCTTGGAGATAATCATCCTGGAAGCAGAAGTGACCATGGGGATTTCTTAACATTTCTGAACAATATTATGATGATTTGGTACAACGGCAAGAAAAAACAATGAATGTATG
Source organism: Taxidea taxus jeffersonii (assembly GCA_003697995.1). Taxonomy (NCBI): domain Eukaryota; kingdom Metazoa; phylum Chordata; class Mammalia; order Carnivora; family Mustelidae; genus Taxidea; species Taxidea taxus. The sequence continues at coordinate 174,678 of ML109862.1, read as the reverse complement.
AGGAAGAACTATTTCAGCTAGACAGCAATAATAAATTGCTAGTAATAGATTAACATGTTACACTAAGTAACATCTTCATCTACAAAGCTTAAAGCATTTAATATTAGCCATTATCAGGCCCAATGGAGGGATGAAAGCTAAATCAATGACGTCAAATGCATGATCTTTAGGTACAAGAAAGAACAATGGTTATATAGGTAGTTAAAATTCTAAATTTTAAACGCTTTAAACCCCTTTAAATCACACTTTTCAGTATTGCTCCCGGCAAATTGGGTGGGGAGATTTGAAGCTTAGGTTATCTTAATTCCCTAATGCCTGAAACAGAGCAAAGGATCTCAAGCAGGCGTTAGTGCAAAATTAGTGGGCGTCCCAAACCTGCACGTAATTCCGTTCCATGTACCCAATCTTGTTGAACTGAAACAGCACAGTGTAAGAAACCAATAAACCTAGCTCCCTGAGCTTTGTGGAATGAAAAGAGAAGTCACGAGAAGCCTTGATAACACTGAAGAATTAACTGTAGAGCCATTATCACCACCCTTAGTTTCTCAGGGACCAATCAAACCTGGGGAGGGCCACCGACCAAGAGCATTTAAGAAAAGACAGAACAGGGGCACCTGGGTGGCTCAGTCGTGAAGCGGCTGCCTTTGGCTCGGGTCATGATCCCAGGGTCCTGGGATCGAGCCCCGCATGGGGCTCCCTGCTCAGCGGGAAGCCTGCTTCTCCCTTTCCCACTCCCTCTGCTTGTGTTCCCTTTCTCGCTGTGTCTCTCTTTGTCAAATAAACAAATAAAAAAATCTTTAAAAAAAAAAAAGAAAAGACAGAACACCGGTGAATCCCAATCTAATAACCCTGCTTACTTGATCTATGCATTGAATAACAAATATTTGAGGTCCCACGAGGTACCCATAAATTAAGCCCAGTTTTATATACTGGGGATACAGCAATCATCACGACAAAGTGTCGGCTCTCCTGAGGTCTACACCAGTACAAACGCCTACTATAAGCCAAGGACTCGGTAAAGCGACTCACCCTAAACCTTGAAAAGCAAAATAAGACCCGCAAAGGATGAAACAATATTCCTCAGTAAACCGGATATATGAGAGAACAAGATTAGCGACTTTATTTTGTTAAGAATAAAAAGTAATGGAATTTGGGGCACCTGGGTGGCTCAGTGGGTTAAGCCTCTGTCTTCAGCTCAGGTCATGATCTCAGGGTCTTGGGATCGAGCCCCGCATTGGGCTCTCTGCTCAGCAGGGAGCCTGCCTCCCCCCGCTTCCCCCTCCTCTCTCTACCTGCCTCTCTGCCTACTTGTGATCTCTGTCTGTCAAATAAATAAATAAAATCTTAAAAAAAAAAAAAAAGTAATGGAATTTGAGACTTGGAAACAGAAATAGGGCAGAGAAAGATAGATATGCCCTGATTCCGAGAGAGAGGTAAGCGAGGGAACTCAGCCCAACACCAAAGCCTCACAGTGATTTTTCTTCTAATGATACTCAGGCAGTATCCGAGTGGCAGCTTAGCAGACGATGGGCTCAGAGAATTCTTTGGCAGATTCTACACATCTCCAGTTTCTACAGAACCATGATTATTGCCTGAGCCACATGTGTCACAGAGCAGGACTCCTTACCCAGTCGGGCCAGCCAGCTGCCCACAATTACCCTAGGCATCTTACCAAGGCCATACTCTGAGTCAGAATGAAAGCGCTCCCTGATACGCCAAGAAGTATGTTCAGTAAGTGTGCCAGGAAACACACGTATACATGTATGCACAATGCATACACACTCACACACGTAGCTCTATGTACACGCGTGCACGGCGGTACACGTGTGAGTGTCTGTATGTGTGGGGGCAGACAGGTAGGTGGGTAAGGAGGTCCTCTTTGGTTGACCCAGCGGCAGAGAAGGAGGTCAGAGTTCAAAGCCAATTTGCGCATTTTCTCTGGGGTGAGTCATACTTCCCAAAAGAAGGCATTTTTCCACAGGGTGGAAGGAGAAGGAAGGAAGCCAAGGCCCGTCCACACGCTACATAGGTGATATTTCTATATACATTTTCTCACCTGCCCTCATCACAACTGCCTTCTCTCCACCTAAATAAAAGCCTTCCTACGCTGGGGCCTGAAGCATATTAGGCATATTTTTTTTATTGCTTTCTGAAGCACATATTGCGTGACTATATTTATTAAAAACACTTCAAAACTGGCAAAAGTAACCTGTCCGGTCAGAAGTCAGGAGAGGGGTCACCCAGCAGGTGGGGATAGTGCGAAGAAGGTGTCGCACGTCCCGGTGAGCTGTGCTTACAGGTCCGGACGCCAGCCACACAGGTGTGTTCCCCTCCTGAAGGGTCAGCAAGGTGTGGGCTTACCCGCACCCCCTGCATGCACACTATACCTCAGTGCAAACTGATTTTTTTTAACTCAGCTTCTTAATAATGTGCAGTCTGTCACTAATCTGTAGTTACCTCTTCCCAAGACCTGAGATTTTGTAGAAGTCATTCGGGACCAGGGAGTCTTCTCTAGCCAATTTGGAGACCAATAAAAATAATTAATTCTACAAGCCTTATTAATCTTTCCTAATCGTACCATTAATCAAATAGCACCTCCAAGCAGTTATGTAAAACCACTTTTCAATTAATTCTTCGGAAAAAATTACTTAATTATATATAGAAGAGGGCGTTTTACCAAACTTTCAGGTTAACAACACCTTTGCATGTAGGGACAAGGGAAAGAAATCTCATTCCTATACACAGATTTCTTAAAATGTATTTTTAAATCCCTTTCAAGAACTACATAAATGATTATATTCCCAAAGCCAAATGATAGCTACATGTTTACTATCACAAGACTCATGAGTCAAACCTATTTTTATCTTTATTTCTTCTCTTCACTCCACTTGAAAATGGTAAATAAAAATGACAGTAATAAAAGAAAGAAACCCTATATAGCGGAGGAACTTGGGAGGAAGAAAATCTCCAGCAAGACAATCTAAGAGTCCCCTGCTTTTCCCCTCTTCCACACTGCTGCTCATCTTCCTCTACCAAATTTAAGCACGTCTGTACCACTTCCTTCTCCGTAGAAACATGCGACTGAAGTATTTATATTAACAAAAGGACTGGACCAAAGTCTAACTCAGGGCCTCTTACACGAGAGCCTGATGATGCTTATCAGAAAACTTAATCAAAGCATATATTTTATTTCTTTGACAGAATGGGTAATCTTTTTTATAGAACGGGTAATCTTTGACAGAATGGGTAATCATTATTCTTTTTTTTTTTTTTTGCAGGCCTCGAACTCACAACCCAAAGATCAAAACTTGAGCTGAGATGAAGAGTTGGACGCTTAACCAACAAAGCCACCCAGGCGCCCCTAGGGTGGGCAGTTTTTTAATTTACAAATTGAAAAGGTGGGATGTTTAAGTAATCAAATGTTTTGGGGAGCCAGGGTGGCTCAGTGGATTAAGCCTCTGCCTTCGGCTCAGGTCATGATCCCAGGGTCCTGGGATCGAGCCCCGCAACTGGCTCTCTGCTTGGCTGGGAGCCTGCTTCCCCCTCTCTCTGCCTGCCTCTCTGCCTGCCTCTCTGCCTCCTTGTGAGCTCTCTCTCTCTGTCAAATAAATAAATAAAATCTTTAAAAAATAAATAAGTAATCAAATGTTTAACCAATAAATAAAGAAGATAGTTTTCTTTTCTACTTGTTCGAGGATTTCTTAAAAATCCTTCTTTTCAAAGATACATATTCATGACTGAATGTTATCAGCTACAAATAACAAATGTCTCTTCACAGACACTGTATCTTTAATGCAGTTCTCAGTCACTGTCCTCTCCTCTGTCCTACCTTACCACAGAGGTATAAGCTTGGAGGAGAGTTCCAAAAATGCCAAACACGGCACAGGAAGGGAGCACACTGACATATGATGAGGGGCAGCTACATATGGACAGCTCTGGGCCTGGATCTTGTGATCCCTCCATTAGTTTACAAGTATGGAATCCTCCCAGCTGTCCACTATGCACTCTAGCTGGGAGCTGTAGAACCTCCCAAGCCTCATTTTCTCCAAATCTGAGACAGGTACAATGGGGTCTCTCCACCACGCGTGCTTGTGAGAGGTAGAGGACACAATGCACCCCGAGCAAATAACACAGTGCCCCCAGCGCAGCACACAAGCAATGACAGGTAACCATGCCTGTGGTCATCGAGACTTTTCGTTTCAAGGGTGACTTCACAATACCATCTGACAAATACAGAATTGAGACTGATACTCTGCCCAAACGAAAATTTATCTTTAAAGTAATCCAAGTTAAATGTGTATAAAAAGACTTTGAATGGAGCTTGGCTTCTAGACAGATGACTTTCAGTCTCTGAACTCAGAACAAATATTTTTACAAATAGCTTCAAAAAAAAAAAAGATCATGTGGACTTTGGAGCGACCTGTTCCAAGTCACTTATCCTCTCTGAGCCTCAGTCTTCTCACCCATAAAATGGGAATGAGTCCCACATCCTACGGTTTTAGACATTATTTGCAAAATGCCTAACACTATCTTACACATTAGTAGACAGCTATTGTAAAGCATATGGAATAAGAGAAGTCATCAAAAAGCTTATACAAAGCTAGAAAACTTTTAAGAGAAAAATTTGCATCCTCTTTCATTTTCCCCTCCTTTGTAGCATTCTTACACTTTGCCTTCCATCCTAATCAGACGTGCTCTTCCTTTTGCAACACGCGTTGATTGGATTTGACTTACCGCCACGTCTTCTTCCAAACTCTACATCATCCTCCAAGTGCCTACCAGTGGCTTGTCCAGGGACAGTAAAAAACTGATGCATTACAAGTGCAATGGCAGAATTGTTATATCCCTTTAACTCTGTCTGAGAAAACTGGGACCCTCCTCCATAAAGAGGAGGAGAGGAACAGCGATGTTCCTCAACTACAGTTGTTGTTTTTTTGAACCACCCACGGGAGAAATTTCAGAAATAATATTTGAATTAGCTTATTCCATTCTCTACTTTCTACCACGATAAGAAAGATATCTGAGAACAAGGCTTACCTATTTGCACCATTTCTTCATTACCGGCCTGTAAAGGAGGGGGAAAGTAAAAAGAAACAGTTACTGGGTTTCATCTTATCACCTTGTACGTTTTATTTCTACCATTAATGCTTTTCAGGAGCTAATCAGGAGATGCCGGAGATGGGGACTGGTGCCTAGAGGCTGCGCCTCGGTTTGGAGGTTCTTGCGGCAAGAGAATGAGCGAATTAATAACAGTTTGGAACGAGGAGTTGCTTCCCCGTTTTAATTTTAATATTTATAAAGCCAGCAAAACTAAATACTGACATTCAATATTCTTTTCTTAAAACCCAGATACTGGCTGAGGATTAGCAAAGGCAGCCTCTGTATTCACACGCGTGAAAAGAAACCTAAAGGGGGGCCTGATAGATCGGATTTGGGGTCAAGAACCGACCAGGCAATCTTCTACTTTTTCACCTACGGCCAGAACCAGGCAGACCAGAGAAGCTGCAAAAACTCACAGGGAAATTCTGTGCCCACAGTCCCACCGGCCCTGAGCTGATGTGGTTTACAGCAAGGGCTGGGCTCGCGGCGCCGAGCCTTGCAGGGCCCCCCCGGGAGCACCGGGCTTCACCTTGAGTCTCCAGACGGTGGGGGCTGGGCGGAGAAGCAGAGGCGCGGCGCCGGGCTCGGCGCTCGCGGGGGAGGAGCCGGCGGAGGGGGAGGGGAGCAGCGCGCCGGCGCCGCCAGCCGCTGCCCAGGAAAACGCAGGGCAGGAAACGTCCCCGGCCCCCTCCCCAACTGTCAAACCCCAGCCCGGCCGCGGTCCTCCCAGGACACGTGTCGACTGGATCGCTCCCTGTCCGGCCCAAGGACTTCCTGAAACCCCCGCCCCGCGCGGCCCGGGAGCGCCCGGAGTCAGGGAGCAGCGCAGAGCGCCCCGCGCAGCCGGCGGCGGCCGCCCGGGCGCGGGGATCCTGGACCCAGCGTCCAGAACCTCATTCGGGCGCCCAGCCCGCCCTCGGGAGAGGGAAACCCAGCTGGCCCGGCGAGGATGCGAACTGGCTGCCGTGGGTCACCAGGGCTTGCTCAAAGGCGGGGGCCGCGCTAGGTGTGACGAGCCGCGGCTCCCCGAGTGCAGTCGCACCCCAGCCCTGCAGTCCAGCCCCCAGCCCCGAACACCCCCAGGCTGCGCCCAGCCCTCCAGCACCGCTCCTGCAGGCACAAGATAACGGGGGAGGGTGGGAGGGGGGAGGAGGGAAGAGAGGAGGGGAAAGAGGGGAGGAACTTTTTCGGGAAAAGGTTGGGTTTGAGTTTTTTATTGTTATTATTTTCCACTTACTTGTCCATCAGCCGAAGTCCTAACCTCTACCAGAGCGGCTGCTATCAACCAAAGTGACAGGAGAACCATCACGAGTCGAGTTCACTTTTCAACTACTGGGCAAGGCAAATGCCCGGAGCAAACCCCCCAAAATAAGTTTCTTTAAAAAAAAAAAAAAAGAAAGAAAGGAAGAAAGGAAGGAAGGAAGGAAGAAAAAGAAAAAAAATGCAGAATTTTAAAAAAAACTGATCTTCTGTGATTTGCTTCAATGAAAATGAAATCTGAGCTCTGAGACTGGCCCCTCCGCTCGGCAGCTCTCCCCACTTCACCTTCTCACCCCGTCCTCCCAACCGGAGTGTGCAGGAGCGAGAAGGTGCCGCGAGCCGGGCACGGGCTGCGCCGGGAGAGGGGGAAGGGGCGAGGGGCTTCCAACTAGCTCTGCCCGGAGCGCCCCTCCCTGGGCTCCCCGAGCAGCACCGGCTCCCGAGCTTAGCGCGGAGAATGCGTGGGTGCCTGGAGCCCAGCGGGGGGAAGGAGTCGCGGGAGAGCGGAGCGAGCGCGAGCGGGAGAAAGAGGCAGGCAGAGGGCGACTCCGCCGCGCACGCAGAGGTGGGGGCGGGAGGAGCCGAAGGGGAGGAGGAGGAGGAGGCTGGCGGCGGAGGTGGGAGGAGTGGGTCGCCGCCGGCTCCGGTTGCTCTCGGTGCGGCGCTCTGCTGGCTGCCCGCGACCCGCCGGGCGCTAATAAGGCGGCCGGAGCCCCCCGGGCGGCCCCTCCCGCCGCGGCGCCCACGTCACGCGGGGCCGGAGCCCGCGCCCCCCGCGCCCGCCGGGATGGCCGGGGCGGGCGCGGCCGGCGCGGAGGGCGGCGCGGAGTGGCGAGGAGCGCGACGGCCCCGCAGGCTGCCGGCCCCTGGCGGGGTCGCGTTTGAGAGCGCGTAGGTGGGGACTCGTGGGGCCGGGGGCCCGCCCCGGGGTCTCTCCTGCGCCCGCCGGAGGGCGAGGGGAGGGGGCGGTCCGGGGAAGCGCCGGTCCCTCCCGGCGGGACCCGCGCCGAGTTAACGATAGGGCGGGGGAGGGTCCAAGGGCCGCTCCGGGGCTTTCGAAGTTGGGCGCGACCTCCCGCGTCCTTCCAGCCCGGGACGGGACTCCCCGGAGAGAGCCCAGAGCCCGCGGGGCTCAGCGACGGCTTGTGGGGTGGTCCCTCCGCTTCCAGCCCTGGTTTCTGCTTCCCTCGTCGGTATGCCTTCTGCAAGGCATCACGCCCGGTCTTGCCTCGCCCGGGTGCCTCGGTTTATCGCTGGAGTACACAGGCCTCGGCGTCCCCGCCTCCCTCCAAGATTAAGTCATCAAATGACTTCTGCCCCCTGTGGCCGAAGCGTCCCGGGGGGAGAGGACACCAACCTGGGCTTCCAGAGCCCGCAGATGTGAAGACACTTTGCAGGAACCCAAGCCCAGGCTCACTCCATGAGGTGGAGGCTGGGAGCAGAGGGCTGGGCAGGAAAGGATTTCCACCTCCTCTGACCAGTTTCGGGTCCCCCCTCCCCAGAGCAGACCGTGAGAAGGGGGTGATTAGGCACAGCTTCTGATCTAATCCCGGATCAGCTGGAGTCTTGAGGTCTACCTAAAACAAAATGTGTAGAAGATAGTATTTTGCTAAGGGCTTCTTCAGTAGATCATAGTTCCTTTTCTTTTTTAAAAATGGTGCGGAGTCTGGAGGTTTCTTAATCTTTGATTCGTTATTTAAGGGTTGCCTCTTTAACTTACACCTGGCAAGATTCTGTGGTCACTGGTGTGTTATCTGCTTAGTCTTCTCAAAATCATGTGTATGGGACGCTTCTCTGTACAATCGAGAAACCAGATAGCTGAATGGCCACATAACCTAAATGCCCACAGTGGGGTATTAGGTTAGTTTTGGGGTGGAATTGTAATTAGACCCCAACCCTGAAATCTAAGCTACTTTTTCCCTTCAGCGTGTTTGCAAGCTGTCATTGACTTTCTATCCAGGAATGATTTGCTGAATTTTATACCTAGTTCTCTTATTCATCAAAAAATAATAATAATAATCCTCGGGATGCTTCGGTGGCTCAGGTCCTGCATTGCTCCTTGCTAAGTGCAACCTGCATCTTCCTCTGCCTTTCTCTCTCTCTCTTTCTGATATATAAATAAAATCTTTAAAAAAAAAATCTTCATTTGTTCTATAAGTAAAAACTATGTCAATTTACACTGACAAGTAAAAGAATACTGAAGTACAAGTCAGAAAACCTGGGTTCTAGGCCCAAGGTCTGTTTGACCTTGACAAGCCACCCAGCTATCTTGGTTTTCCCCCATGAGATATTTCAGCTCTAAAAATTCTCTGATTTGAAGTAATAACAAATACAAAGCCATGACATTACAGTAGTGCTTTTTGTGTTAAATTTTACAAAATTCCGGCATTTGTCATCACAGTAACCCCTGGTACAACAAACAATTCATATGGCTTTCATCAGAACAGCGGCTTCAGACATTTAGGGCCATGACCAAAGAGAGAAATGTACTTTACATTGTGACCCAGTAAAAATTTCATGATTTAGTACATGCTACACGCAACAACTCTGATATTTTCTATCTTAATTGTTTACTGGGTTCTCCTCTTCCAGTACTGGTCAGAATCGACTTCATTGCTTTCAGGACCCAGTGAGTCATGACCCTCATTGTGACAGACATAGATTTGAGCGCTTATTATAAGAAGCTTTATATTTCTGGATTCTAAATGAGTTGAGTTCAGATTAATAAGGCTTTCTCGGTATACTCTAGGACAAAGTTTCTCGAAGTATATCCTGGAATGTTGAACGTTTCTCTCTCTCACACACACACACACTTCTTCCACAGCCAGCTAAAGTTTGTGAAGTACTCGGATAAACAACATGAAATGGATTTCTTTATTTCAGAACTTCACAGGGACTCTGATATCCTAAGCACCCTGGGAGTCTTCCAGAGGGAGATACAGTGCACTACGGTCCTCATACTGGTTTGACCATAGAATGCTTTTTTCTTGGGCCTTATCCTTCTTCTTTTTTTTTTTTTTTTTAAAGATTTTATTTATTTATTTGACACAGAGAGAGAGAGATCACAAGCAGGCAGAGAGAGAGAGGGGGAAGCAGGCTCCCTGATGAGCAGAGAGCCCTACGTGGGGCTCGATCCCAGGACCCTGAGACCATGACCCGAGCCGAAGGCAGAGGCTTAACCCAATGAGCCACCCAGATGCCCCTTGGGCCTTTTCTTCTGAAGAACACACTACTTGGAAATGCCATCGCAAACACCAATTATTAAGGTAAAATGAACTCTGAGTCCAACAGGTAAGATTCACAGGCAGATTCAGCTTGAGTTTCTCCATCTAAAATTCGTTTAATAATACTGCTTTTGCAACATGTTCATGAAAATTAACAGAACCTTGCATGTCAACTGTTTAGCACATGGTCTAGAACATAACAAGGGCCTAAATGAAGATTTTTTTTTTACTTGAAACTGTATGGCGAATGTACAGATGGCTCGATGGGAAGGAAATATGGCGAGTTCTAAGAAAAGTAGGAAAATGTAAAGAGCTAAAATGTGATGAACTTTTAATTTTACCAGACAACATGCAGGGAATCAAAAGCAAAGCAGTCATTAAGTTCCTCTCACAAACTGCCCCCTACATGCCTGCCTTGAGATAAATCCCTGCCTTCCCCACCACCACCACCTGTTTCCTTGCCTCAGGCTCGCACGGTTTCCCACACTCATGTCCACGCACTAGCAAAAATACTAAACCAACGTTTGTTGTAGGTGTTCTTCCAAAATATGTTAGAAATAGAGAAATAACTTCAAAAGTCGTCACACGTATGTAGTCTCCCTGCTTGTGAAATCAGTCCCTTTAAGACTTATGTTTCATGAAATCAGTTGACGTATGGACATTTTAAAAATCCGTGCATCCTCATTGGCAACAATTAACTAGGCAGGAGTGTGTGTGTGCATGTGTGTGTGTGTGTGTGTGTGCTTTCCATTTGAGGCTGATTGCTCAATGTTTTGTGTCTTGTCATAATTTGACAGTGTTTTCATACCCCATGCTATTGTGTTTTAAACATATAAACAAATTTTGGTCATTTCTTACAGCAAAAAAATCATTTATAATTTGTTGTTGTTCTGGTATTTACCTTTCCCATATATATACATATATGTATATATATATATGATTTGTTTTTAGAGTAATGTGAGATTCACAGCAGAGCTGAGGGGGAGATGGAGCTTTCTCATATACCCCCCAGCCCCTACACAATAGAACCTCCACCAATATCCCCACCTCCAAACTGTAACAAAAGAGTGGTGTGTTAGTTAGAATTGATGAAACTGCACTGATACATCATAACCACCTAAAGTCCATAGTTGACATATGGTTCACCCTTGTTTTTATATATTCTGTAGATCTGGACAAATGCCTAATGACTCTACATCCATCATTATCATACAGAGTTTTTTCACTGCCCTAGAAGTCCTCTAGGTTCCACCTACTCATCCCTCCTCATCCCCCAACCACTGGCAACCCCTCATGTTTTTTACCATCTCCATAGTTCCGCCTTTTCCAGAATGCCATATAGATGGGATCATGCAGTGTGTGGCCTTTTCAGATTGCCTTCCTTCACTTAGTAATATGCCTTTAAGTTTCCTCCATGTCTTTTCATGGCTTGATTGCTCATTTCTTTTTAGTGTTCAATAATATTCCATTCCCTGGACATACCCCAGGTTAGGCACTCCGTTACTGAAGGACATCTTGGTTGCTTTCAAGATTGGCAGTTGTGAATAAAACTCCTAGATGCATCCATGTGTGGGGTTTTGCGTGGATATAAGTTTTCAGCTTCTTTGGGTAAATACCAAGGATCATGATTGCTGGATCATACGGTTGAGGTATGTTTAATTTTGTAAGAAACTGCCAGACTGTCTTCCAAAGTGGCTGTACCATTTTGCACTCTCACCAGCGAGGAATATGTGAGAGCTCCTGTTGTTCCACACCCATGTCAGCATCTGGTGGTGTCAGTTTTCCAGATTTTGACCATTCCGATACGTATAGATTCATATCTCATTATTGTTTTAATCTGCATTTCCCTGAAACCACGTGAGGCAGAGCGTCTTTTCATGTGTTTCTTTGCCATCCGTATATCTTCTTTGCTCAAGTGTCTGCTAAGGTCTTTAACCCATTTCTTAATTGGGTTGTTTATTTTCTTGTTGTTGAGTTTTAGTTCTTTGTGTATTTTAGAGAATAATTCTTTATCTTTATTTGCAAAAAATCTTTTGCAAATATTTTCTCCCAGTTTCTGGCTTATTTTCTTATTCTCTTGACCTTGTCTTTCACAGAGCACAAGTTTTTAATTTTAATTAAGTGTTTTCCCCACTTTTAATATGTCTATGACCTCCTGTCAATATTAATTAGATTATAATTTTTATGTCTTTCCCATGGTCCAATAAATGTGAGAAATTCTCTATTCCACTTGATCAAAATATAAGTACAGAACTTTATTGCATCATAAGTAATCAGGTTTATATCTGCCCCCTCTTCTAAACTGCAAGTTCCTTGAGGACATTGACCTCCACTTTATTCACTTTCAGTTATAGGTACCTACACAAATTTCTATCCCATGGAAGTTACAGAGTACTGCCCGGCTTCCTGAGCATGTCCAAGAAAAATCATGTCCTTTTTTCCCTACCTGGTGATGAGCTTTATTCCAGGCCCTGGAATTCTTGGCATCTAGAACCAACACAGAGAAACATGAGAGTAGGTACATGGAACTGAGCATTATAGGAACAGGAGAGCTGGGCCTTTGGCTAGCTTCTCCACTTCTCCAACCCCCTATAACCTCAAAGAACACTGCTACGAGATGCCTTTTCTCATTGCAAAATGAGGAAATGGGGCTGATAGCATCACATATGGAATGAGTTTGCTGCTCATTAAGGATAAGAGTCTTCCGCTCACATAAAACCCTCCCCTGTTTTATGCAATACTGATTTTTCATTTGTGGATCAGAGAATCAACCATGCTGTGTGTACATTACTGCTAGTATCTTTAACCAAGTTGTTAGGTTGGTTAGGAGTTAGGATGCTGGCCTTTCATACTCATAGAATAGAGACTGGCACATAGTGGGCTCTCAAACAATATTTGTTCAATGAATGAGGGAGGAAATATTTCCTGTCTCTACTTAGCAGAATGAAATGAATATTTTCTTTTCCCCTCCTATTATCAGTGAGTAAGCTATTTCCAACTTGACCTTTTTAACGGGCGTTTTTGGAAGTCCCATTGAAAGAAAAAAAATTAAACAGGAAAATTTATGAATAGAAGGATCAAGAAATTAGAAATGGAAAAGCCCTACTTGGTCATCAAATTCATTCTTTGGTTTGTGGTCGAGGCAGTGTTGTTCCCACAGTCTTTTCCTTCAGAGGAAAACCATTATCTTACGTGGATAAACTTGGACATCCAGAATTTTTTTTATTTCATCATTTGCCTTTGGAAGAATAATTCCACCATGAGACAAGACTTGAGGGAAAATCATTCCTCATGTTCCTTGATTTTCCTTTTCCTTGACTTGGGATTATTCATTGTACCCCCATCTTTGATTAGCACCATAAATAGCCTTCTTTCCTTAATAAAGTTTGAGTTAACAATTGATGTATTTAACTGTTTATACCCAACTAATATAAACAGATATTACCATCTACCTTCCATTACTTTTATAATCTTTCTCTTTTCTTCAAGTTTTTGAAATGATTTGCTTGGAAGAAGCAAAAAAGCTTAAAAAATCAGTCTTCTTGGGGTTTAAACAGAAATAAGAGAATAATTAAAATTTAAAATTCTTCCAAATGTTCCTTGATAAGGCACACATCAATAGTTCCAGCTATTCTATTAGTGATGCATTGAGAATTATCATCAGATTACTTTGCATTTATGCCATAATTTCCCTCTTGATAGTTCAAGGAACTCTACTGTAGAGGATGGAACTCAGGATAAAACAGATGAACACTTAGGCCTATTGAATGTAGTCAATGTATTCTCTTGGATAGGTTCAAAATCAGAGATGTGGCACAGTGCTTTTCATATAGTTGACTATATGATAAATATATGATAAATTTAGTTAAATAGCTAACCGACTCCTACTAATTATACCAATCCTTATATTTTGAAATACCACCAAATTGTTAACTTCAAAACTGTGTGTTGTTTTCTGTAATTCTCAACTCAATGATACATAACATTTGGGAGGTACTTCACAGTACAAAAGTCAATGAATTAATTACCATTTAAAAAAATAGAGTAGAATTTACCATTTTCAATGGAATTCAACAGAATGTATTGAGAGAGAAAGAGCTCTAACTAATTAACACTTACAGCTCATAAATCAAGTTCTCTTACAGGAGAACATAAGTTACTTTCAAGCCAGAAACTTAATTAAGTGTTCTGAATTTATGTTAGAGTCAAAACCAGATGCAATGGCTTTCTGTGGAAAAAAAGCTGTATTAAAATGACATTTAGGAGAACCCCTCCACTTAAGGAAGAGTTGTTACTGTTAGTTAACAAAGCAACTTCTGCAATAAAATTTCCTGTAGATTTTTGAGATTAGGATACTTGACTCTTTCCATGCCGTCTAAAAGCAAAGAAGTAGAGTCAGATGTCTTCTGGTTATCCAATCTAATGACTACACAGAAAGCCACAGTTCTGTTCTATGCGGAGGCAGCAAGTGTATTTCACATATCATTGCAGGACATCTGAACAGAGTTTATATTTTGTTATTAACTTTCTGAACCCACATTTTGTATCCATTGACTGGCAAAGTGCTCACAAAATGTTTACAAGGGTTTTATCTTTCTTTCTATGGGAAAAACAAACTTTGCATTCCCCTGAGTTATCAAAAGTCATCCCCAATTTTACCACGTGCAAACAACTTTTCAATAAGATTAGTTCTTGAGTTCTCAGGGTGTTGTATGCATTTACTAAGGCAGCAATTAACTTTTTTCCAGACCGGAATTAGGAATAATTTGCATAGAGCAAATGGGCAGAAAACAATCCACCAGAGAAATGAAAAATTCGTTATGAAGTCAACAACCAGTGTTAGACTGTCTCTTCTTAAGAAAACACAAATCACAATCTTAGAATCTAGCTTTTTTAGGAAAAACAAAAACAGAAATAAAAACAAAAACAAAACAAAGAAGCCTGAACTCTGATCTGGAAAAACTTAGGTTTTTATCTAAATCTAGCTTTTTCAGAGAAAAAAAAAAAAAAGAACGAAACAAAAACAATAAAGAAACAAAGAAGCCCAAACTCTGATCTGGATAGACTAGGGTTTTTATCTGAAGAGATTCTCAGCCAGATGATAAACCAGATGCGTCAATCTAGAAGTTGTTGCTGCTCTTACTTGGTTGCTATTATAACAAAAGTTCATTGGTTTTAAGAAAAAAAAAAAACACTAAGATTTATGTCTAGTGTCTTTATTCTGTTATTGTCACACTAAACAAAGCAAGAACTCAGAAGCCACCACTATCCTGGCAAGTTGAAATGGTAAGTGCTTAGTGGAGACAATTCAAATGTGAAATTATAGAGCTGTGTTCGTAGTCTTATGTCATCTCAAAGAGATGCAAACATTTCAGAGAAAACATTTACCGCCAATGTAACCTTATAAAGAATCAAATATTCTAATGATACTTAAATGCTTTTTGCACATTAGGAAAAAAAAATTCTCCGAAATAGTCTCCATTTTGTTTTTATTAATAATTAAAATTGTTACTAGCACCAGGAAGTAATGCAAGTCTATAAACTTCAGTCAATCCTCAAATCTATTGACTTAGTGGGAAAAAAATTTCCAATATATGAACTAAATACCTGCTTGTGACAATTTATGCTAAAAGCATATCTCCGTTTACTATGATGTTCTCTTCCCACTACTAGAAGAAAGGTTAAGAAGATGACCTGTGGAGATATTTTAAAAATGCACATTTGTGCTATTATCATGGGCACCGGGTGTTGTATAGAAGTGTTGGATCACTGTATTGTACACCTGAAACTCATACCACACTGTATGTTAACAACACTAGAATTAACATGTTTTAAATGTTCCAGCTGTTCCCAGCTGTTCTGGTTCAGTAGATCTGCTGTGGAAACTTGATGTCTATATTTTTTCAAAGTTACACAGATCATTCAATCTACATTGTGTCCAGAGACTTGCTGCTCAAACTTTTAGGTACTGAATAAATGCGAATTCTGATGCAGTAAACTTAGGGTGGGGCTCCCAGGTGATGGTGACATAGCTTGTCCTCAGAAAACACTGTGTCACAAGACCCTAGCACATACTATTTGGAGATAATTACAGAAAATAAGACCATGTGACATTAAAACCAAGTATGAGCTATTTAGAATAAGACCTAATTTTGTGTATACCTTACTAAATATCCATTATACAATCAACATGTAATTCAGAGCTGGGTAGAAAGGAGCCCCGGGAAGCGCCTCTGCGGCACTGATCGGGAGATCAAACATGCTTTTACTCAAAAGTCACTGAGCCGTGTTCTTTCTCACACAGTGAGCACGTTAAATAAAACCAGTTTAAGAATGGTTAATTATTAATTCTTAAAAAATTAATCACAGTCTGCAATCTACAATCCTTCTGAGGCACATTTGTTGCCCACAGGAACACGACAGATACTTCCTCTTGAGGAGCTGCATTGATGAACTCTTCATGCCATGAGCACCCTTTACTGAGGCTGGAGATGTGCCTACCATTGGCTCTCCATTAACCGTTGGCCTGAAGTCAGTATTTGAATTCAAGGAACTGTCTGAGGTCATTCATCTTTGAGAAAAGGAAGTTGGAGGACTTTTATTGAGAGACTAACCACAAGGCATTGGCTAGGAACTGTAGCGAGAGGGACTTGGATTCTTTATAACATGATTCGGTTGATACAAGTCAGAGTAGGTCTTAAGTAAGTCCAATATTCTAGCATACGTTTCAAGCCCACAGAGATGTTTCTTAGAGTCATAATGCCCATTTTCTCTTACGTCCATATCATGGGACTCTTTAAATCCTGTTCTGGGGAACATAAATGTTCCATTAATCTCTCTGATCACTCTAGAAAGTGTTGTTCTTTCATCCTCTGTGAGAATAGATGAAGTGTTCCCGTGACTACTCCACACAGAGAGAGAAGCCTTATTGAGAGCGTTCTGTACAAAGATGCGAACTGTCTATGAGACAGCACATATTTACTTGTTTTGTTCTCTTACTCTTCTTTTCCATTGTATCCTCTCCACCTCCAACCCCCATCTCAACATACGCACACCAAGTTCTATGTTCTCTTGCTTCAAGAAAAGGCTAAAAAGAGAAAGAAATGTCCCCATACAGCCTGTCTTCTTGCTTTTGTTTTCCAGAAGCTTAGTGGAAGAGAAATGGGGGACCTCTCTTGTCTGGTGAGACAGAGATTTTGGACATCTAGGTTACCAGAAGGCCTGGGAATCCAAGATCCATGGAGACAACAAAGTGTTGGAGGGAAAGAGCTGTCGCTGGGCCTGGGGAAGCCGAAACCCAGGCACCTGTGCTCCCCAAACCTAGTAAGGCTGCTCTCCATATTTCAGTGAGTGTGAAATCCCACAAATGAGAGCAGGTAACTGAGATTGAATTTTTTGCCAGCGGAGAGATCTGGGGATTTAAAGATGTTTTAACTAAATTTAAATAAAAGAAAGAAAAGTAACATTGCTTGAACACCCCAATTGTTGCAAAATCATACATGATAAACCTAAATCTGTCCATTCTAGGCATAAGGTTATAACAGAGAAATGGTGTCCACCCATATTTATAGCAATAAGAGGGTTCAATAAGTTAAGACTTTACAAAATTAAAAAAAAAAATTTAGTGAGAAAAATCAGACCCATACCATGGATGAAGAGTTCTTATGTATTTTACCATGTGGTCAGTGTAAGCAGAAACAAAGACAAGGTATACCGTGAAACTCTAGTATAAACCACACTTACTTTACACCAAGGAATTGGTGAGAATCTTTGGAGTGGCTAAGAGAACAGTTGCCTTACATCTAGTTGGGTCTAGATTTACTTCCCTGCATTGTTTAAGCTTAGTGGATTATTTGTGTGAATCAAGTTGATTTTGTTCCATTTTAATTTCAAAGAGATCAGTTGCTTTCCTCTGCCAAGAGCCTCTTTATTGAAAGAGGTCATTGCAATGACCTCTTTATTGAACCTCTTTATTGAAAAAGATCATTGCAATAGCAAATGATCACAGTTACCTTTAAAATCATTACCAACTGATTTCTCTAGAGTTCCAGAGGTTTTCTCCATCTTATAGACTTTAGAAATGCCAGTAATGTACTGTATTTATTCTGGGAAAAATGCCCAATGGCTTAGCCCTGCCTCTTCATCCTTGGGACTTAAAATTGCAGTCGGTGGAAGGAATTAGTTCCAGATCAGAACCCCAGGTGCAAAGCAATTCTTTTGGGACAAGAACAGAACCTCCATAACAAGGTCTGTTCACACGTCATGATTTTCACTTTGAATCATGATCACATGGACTATCAAGGTACTCCTCGCTGTTCCTCTGTGATACATGCATGAAGTGAAGGAAGCACATTCACAAACTCCATTTCCTATAGGCAAAGACAGGCTGAAAATGTCACTGGCAGATAATCAACATTTAAACATGAAAAAGCTACTTATCACTGAAATAAATTCATCCATGAAAATGCTTTCCATAGAATACCCATCAAAGCCCAATTCAGTGACATATTCTAAACCCCAGTTCTTCAAGTACTGTAGTTCGATCTTAAAGAATATCATACATTTAGTTCATCAAATTACATACGTGTCTCTTGCCAAATATTTTCCCATAAGTGTCAGTGACTTCAAAAGGGAAATCTTATTTTAACAAGTCAGAGAAAACCCGTTGTTACCAAAAAGATATGCATAAAAGATGAGCCATCTTAGGAAGCTTTCTGAAACAACTATTGCATTAAACATTCTAGAGCGGTATTTTAACAAATGCTCTGGGACTATAACTTTTTCATACTCATTGAGCTTGGTGAAAATGAAACAAAATATAACAAAATTCTTATAAACATGAAAACTAGAGTCTCAGTTTGCTAACTGACCATTAACTGGGTATGCGGCATCTATATATCAGTAAACAGAGTTCTCAGGAAAACCGCGAAAAAGGTTAAGATTTCATTTCAGCCCAAACCAGTCCTCTTTGGACTGAATGATAACTCTATCCACTACCCTATTAAGCTTGTAATTCTTTCCAAACCCCTTTCTCCATGCAGGAAGAACCTGATTTGAAGTCTTTATCCTGGTTAGTTGACTTGACTTCAAATTAAATTCATTTACCCATTTTACTGTGTGAAATTTGTGTTATTACTTTTATCTATTTGTATATATAATATAGGATATATTTATGTATATATACACTACACACATGTATGTAACAAAGTATCATATTGGCATATACATATATCCTAAATATTATAATGCTACTATAATTAAAATATGAAGATTATTTATACTTGTGGTATTGTGATCCATAAGAAATACATATATTTGATCATTCAGATGACCAAAATATATTTGCCATGTATGTTTGGCCTTCATCCACAGTTCTTGGCTCACAGTTCTTAAATACCTTGGAATTTCCTGATCCATAAGAACAATGGGAGCATTTCTTTTATAATATTTGGTGTTCTCTCCTCAATTCCTAAACATACTTTAGAGCCATAGAAGTCCCATCTTATTCACAACCGGGTTTATATTAATGAAGTAGACTTTTGGAAAACCTGTGAGGCTGGGGGCTGCTTGCCATGGGTAAGAACCATAGAAGGGAGGGTTGGAAATTTCAATTCCATCCCCTGATTTCCTGGGAAGGAAGAGGCCTAGAGGTTGAATCCATCCCCAGTGGCCAATGACTTAATCAATCATGCCTATGTAATGAGCTTCCATAAAAACCCAAAAGGAGGAGTTTCATAGACCTACAAGACTGGTGAACCAGAATGCTTTCAGGTGCCACTGCGTAGCCAGGGGGCAGGGAAGCGAGACCACCTGGCTCTGGGGTCCCAAACAGACCAGGTTTGGTCACTCACTGCTGATAAAATCCAAAGGCTGAGGAACGAGTGATGGTGAACGGTGAAAGGAATTTACTTTAGTGAGGCCAACACCGGAAAGACAGCCAGTTAGTGTTTTGGACTGTCTACAAAGTACTGAAAATACTTCCAGGTTTATATGAGGCACAGGTTGGTGGGTACGTGCAGGTGGGCAGCAAAGGTCAAATTGACCATTGTGTTGGGGTCAGTCACCCAGGTCTTGCTGACTCAGGGCAGTCTTTATTACTTGAGGGGTAGTTTTGGTTCCCTTCTGAGGATGTTTTGCCTGCAGGGTCTTTTGCCTAAATTAAGAGATAAGCTGGGAAGAAGGATTTCATCATTTGGAAAGTTCGGGCTTAAAACAGGTTGTTGAAGTCCCAAATTCCAAGAGGACAGAAGCTCTTTTGTTCATGACCTTTCTGTATGTATCTCTTCATCTTTCTGTTGATTTGTGACCTTTAATATCCTTTGCAATAAATCAGTAATCTAATGTGTAAACAAGTTTCTGAGTCCTGTGAATGATTCTGACAAATTAATTGAATCCAAGGAGGGGGTGGTGAAAATCTCTGATTTATAGCCAGTTGAGAGGAATATGGGTAACAGCCAGGGATTGTGATTGGCATCTGCAGTGGAGGGCTATTCTGTGGGACTGAACCCTTTACCTGGGGATCTGAGGCCATCTCTGAGTTGATACTATCAGAATTGAGCTGAATTGAGTTGAATTCTCAAACACGCTGCTGATGTCTAAGAACTGTTTGTTGGTACAGGGAAGCCTACGTATGCGCACGCGCACACACACACACATTGGAATTGGGTCCAGGAACCCAAAAGGATATTCATTTATCATAGCAACATAGTGACAGTGTAATGTTGTACGTAACATAACAACAATACATATTCACATATACACACACATAAAATCTAGCAATTTTAATTACTCTAGCATTATAATATCTCAGAGTTTGGTTTTATTTTGTTTTGGCCTAAAACTTTCTAAGTTCCTCAAATTTTAAAAAAGCAAAGTAGCAAACAAGGGAGAAGAAAAGGGAGGAGAGGTAAGAAAAGGAGAACAGAAGGGAAAAAATAAAAATAACATTGGAATTAGAAATGGAGCTTACCTTGTGAAGAACTGTATCTTTATAAAATTAAATCCTCCCTTCCATGAATGTGATATGTCTTTCCATTTAGGTCTTTTCCAGGACCTTTGTAAATTTTCATAAATTCTCTTATCACTACTGCTCTTTACTTCTTGAGTTTATCTACAGTTAGTTTATGATTTTGTTGGCATTGTGAATGAGGTCTTTTATTTTCATTGTATTTTTCAAATGGCTAGTAGCTGTAAAGTTGGTATTTTAATTTCTATCAGCTTAAGTCCTTTGTCTGCATCTCAATTGGTCCAGCATTCTAGAAGGAGTAGCAAGTAAGGTAATGAGAGTCATTTATCCCCCTCTCCCCACACCAAACACCCAACAGATATTTATTGTAGATATTCTTCCTTGGCTTATGGTTGCTGTACACTGCTTCATAAATCTCCTGACCTTAAGACAATCTTACTTTCTGGCCTAGTTCCTATTTGCTCATGGTATGTTATTATATTAAAACCATTTTGTATTAAATCCACTAATATCTGTGAAGGCTTGCATTGTCATATTGGAGATAGAACTACAACTTTTTGCATCTTGTAAGATTTAGCTATTAGGCTTATATTAGCTGAATTAGAAAGTTTTCCTTCTTTCCTGGGCTCTTCATATTAATTTTTCCCTGAAAGTTTAAGAAGAATTCACCTATAAAACTATCAGAACAAGAGCCTTTAAAATACCCACAATATTTAATTACTTCTCTAGATATTAGTCTTTTGAGCTTTTTTAATTTTTTAGAATTGATCTTATAATTAATGTTGCATAAAATAGTATACATCATTAAGATGTTTAAGATTAACATAGTTAATATCTATTTAAAATTTTGTATAGATCATATTAATGTTAATTCTTTTTATTTAGATTTACTAGCACCTTGCATATTTTTAATGTTTTTCAAAAAGTCAGTTTCTAGCTTTTATGAATACTCATAGATTTTAAATTTCTAATTACTTATGTTCCCTTTAGTATTGGTTTTTTTCCTGATTTCCTTAATTTGACTATACATTTTCAAAAGTTTTGAGGTTTTTTTAATCATTTATTTTCATTTGTTTGTATTTAGTAATAGAAACATGTAGGTTATCACTTTCTACAATGGCTTTGGCCCTTTACCATAGTTTTGGTAGATTTAATTTTTATTGTTCTTATTTTCTGTGTGTCTCTATCTAGACTATCTGGATTTTTTCCTTTTTATTCAGTATATATACTTTTATTCAGTATATATACTTCTAAGTATATATACTTAGAAGTAACTGAATTCATTTTCTTTATGCCTATGCTATTAGTTTCCCTTTTTATTTATTCAGTGAGCTTGTATTCAGTGAGCCCATTTTAGTTTCAGACTCAAGATTTTATTCAGCTCTTTAAAATTTTCCTTCTCGTTAGTTCTTCCTAGCTTCTCTTTCTTCTTGAAGACTCTGTCACATGTATAATGAATGTCTTACTTCTTTCTGTACCTCATCTTTCATTTCATCACTTTTATCTCTGTTTCTCTTTATTTATCAAACTTTTTTAAAATACAATTTGCTATAATGAAAAAACCTTTCTTCGCTATCTCATTGCTTTTAACTTGGTACCAGATTTTTTTTTTTTTTGAAGATTTTATTTATTCATTTGACAGAGAGAGAGCACAAGTAGGAGGAGCAGCAGAGCAAGAGGGAGAAGCAGACGCCCCATTATGCAGGGAGCCCAACACAGGGAGCAATCCCAGGACCCTGGGATCATGACCTGAGCTGAAGGCAGATGCTTAACTAACTGAGCCTCCTAGGAACCCCTGACAACCATTTTTTAAAAATCTTCTTCAAATTACAGTTGAGTTGTACTTTACTTTCTTATCAGTGACTATTTTGGTTACATAATGTAGTATTTTTTTAAATCGTACTGAGTCACACAAAGTTTCCAAATGTATTCCTGTTTCTTCTAGTAAGTTCTGATGCTTCAGAGCAGTCCCCTTCCTTTGTACTAAAATAACCGTGTGCCTGATGATTCTGTCTCCTCAGGCACACCTGTGGCAAAGGAAATTCTCTTGTCTATGATGAGAAGCTGACAGGGAACTCTCCAAGACTGTATGAGTCTCTCTGTTCAAACCTTTCTAGTGTAAAAACACATAAATATGAAAAGTTGAGATTTACTGTAATCATACTTTGCTAGTTCAGAGGTACAGTGGCCTGGGGAGAAATAGGAAGTATCTGAGGCCAAAGATAGCAAGCAGTAGCCAGGAATGAGCTGGCAGAGAACCACCATTCTTTGCCTGGCATACGTACATTTGCTCAGAGTCAGCCAAAGAAGAACCCTACTTCTTACCGAGTGGGCCAAGTAGGCAGGGAGTAAATGCCACTTTGGGCATCTCTGCTTGCCATGACCTCCTGGAACCAATTGTTTTTCCCAGAAGCAGTAATAGAATCCATATTGTTCTGCTGACTTTGGATGGGGGAAAAGGAGAAAAGGCTCTTGGTTAACGTGGACATTGCCAGGCCTTTTGCACTTGCTCTCAATACTTCACCTATAGAGGATCTTGTGCCCAATCAACCATTTATTTATTTCAGTCCTGTTTATTCAAGCAACTAAAAATTCCTAAGCTTCTCATGTGAGAAAATCCCTGCTTCTGGGGTTATCAGAATCAGCAAAAGTTATTTCTTACTTTAATATTCCACCGGTCATTTCCATTCAAGTCATACGATCATTAGTCATCTGTGCTTAATAAACCAACTTCGTTAATATAGGACTTTTTGTTTTGTTTTTGCACTAATACATGTAGTTCAATGCTTCTCTTTTATTTCTAGCTCTCATTGTGAAGTTTCTGAAAAGAGTGTTAACCAACTGGGTCCGTTTGTCCTTTGACATCTGGGAAAATGCTAGACTTACGTTGGTCCATGAATGGAAGAAAATTCTATGCTATTCTCTTCACCTTTTCCTAGCTTCCAGCATCTTCCAAAACAGCTGCAAAGATAGTTTTATTCCAGCCTTTCAAAGATCCCTTTAGCCTTTTTTGTTCAAACGTCTTTCTCTCGGTGGATTAATAATAATACATTCCACTACAATGTTCAGGAAAAAAATTTTTTTTTAATTCTAAAGATAGGCTACACGGGAGGTTCATTCTTCAAAAAGAAAAAAAAAACATTTGTAGGTTGAAACAATTAAATAATAATATTACTGTAAGACATACACATTTTCTCTCTCTTTTTTTAAAGAGTTTATTTATTTGTTTGATAGACAGAGGCACAGTGAGAGAGGGAACACAAGCAGGGGGAGTGGAAGATAGAGAGGCAGGAACCGGATGCTAATGACCTGAGCCAAGACGCTTAATGAATGAGCCACCCAGGCATCCCAACATGCATACTTTCTTGACAGTAAAAGCAATAGAAATATAAAGGAATGAGTTAAATATTTTCAGATAAAATATAAAGAAAATATAGGAAAAGATAAAAATCCTCTTAAGGTAAATCATCAGAAACATATCTTTTAGATCCTTATTTATAAAATCTACTTCTTTACCCCCAAATTTCCCTCTTAAATTTGTGGTATCCAATCCAAATTGTACCTCAACCAAGTTGTACCTCAACGCTGCAGTGCAATTTTAAAAAGGAGGCTCTCTGTGAATGCAGCCAATAACACAAACATCTGTCTCATAACTCGGAGGTACTGATCATGCGTCTTGAGTGATCTGCTCACAAAAATGTTGCAAATCAACTCACCACACTCTGCCATGACACGTCTGGGAAAAACAGCAACTCCATCTTTATGCTCATGTAATCAGTTATGGGGAATGTCCCCCAACCGTACATTTCAAAATGTACTATCTTAGACCGATATGCAAGATTGTAAAGTTCTAAGAAAATGCCTTCCACGTAAACCCTTTTGGATATTCACTGGGTCCTGGAAGACAGGCTTAGTGATAACAAGGAAACACAGGTAGAGAGGACACAAACCACCATTTCTTTATGGATCAGCTTCATCTAAATCAAGAAAGAAAACTGGATGCTATGTCCAATAGCCATCCCACAGGTTGCTTGATGTATGAGCCAATCCGATGTACTCCCTCCTTTACTCATGTTGGAAAGTTTTTCCTGAAATTGTACTATCAGTTTAGGGAACTGTATCAGTAAGAAGTGGTTTTGACTTCATAGGACAGAGACTCTTCAAAGAGTGACATTATTTTTGACAGCGGTGTCTTCTGGCTAGAGTAGGTACTTAAAAATATTACCAAGGATCTGGCTGTCCATCTTTCTACCGTGCCCTCCTCATCCTCCTTCTTATGGACTCCTGCTCACAAAAATACTGGTGCACTCTAGGCATAGAACTGATGTTGCAGAGAGGAAGAGGAAAAAAAATAAAAAGATAGTGAAGAAATGTTGGTATCCGTAATTAAGAAGACAAAATCTTTGCCAAAACTAACAAATACGCACTGGTCACAGCTGTGTCACATAGTCATCTCTAGCTCCCAGGATGTCTGGGACATTGAATTATTTTAGGGGGATGAACTGCCTCTCAACAAAACTGGGAACTTTCAGTAACAAAAATAAAAAATAGATATTGAACAAAGAACATTATCTGTTAAACAGGTTTTCAGTAGCATGTTGTTAGAGACCCTGGTGGTGTAAAAAATGATTCCTATCGGTGCACATGAGGTGTGTGTACTGTTTCTCTCACTATCTGAACAACTTGAATATTATATTTATTTTAAATAACCACTCAATAGATTTTGTTTCATGTACATTTAAATACATGAAATATATTTTTCTTCACATGGATGATTTAGAATTTATATGATGTACTTACTGAAATTCACTATAAAATCCCTATTGAATTTATTACTTCAGATCTTTTACACTGTCTTCAAGGACACAATTTCCTCCAACTGTGTAATATTTCAGAATATCTCACTTGATACTGACTTTATTGAGAATCTCAAAGGCATCCCTTCTTCTATAGCTTCATCTCTCCTCCTCAAAAGCAGTAGTTGACCTTGCCTTTTGTCTGTGAGAAGGACAAGTAAAGGTCAGCCCTCCATTTCAAGGGTATCATGCAAATTTGCTGTTTTTAAAAAATGTTTTATTTTAGAATAGCTTGTGATTTACCAAACAGTTGTACAGAATTCCCATAAACTCCACATCTATAGTTTCTACCATTGTTAATATCTTACCTTAGTATGGTACAGCTGTCACAATAGATGAGCCAAGACTGATACATTATTAGCTAAAATTCGTAATTCAGATTTTTTTTGTTTGTACCTGATGCCCCTTTTCTGTTCTAGGGTCTCATTCAGCATACCACATTAGTTGTCATGTTTGCTTGGTTTCCCCATGGCTATGAGAGTTTTTTTAGACTTTTCTTGTTTTTGATGGCAGTTTTAGGGAGCACTGATCATTTGGTAAAATGTCTCTCAAATGAAATCTGATATTTTTCTAATAATTACACAAGTTATAAGTTGTGGGGAGAAAGACCACAGAGATAAAATATCATTTTCATCATATCAATCAAGGGTACATACTATCAACATGAATTTATTGTTGACGTTAACCTTGATCACTTAAATGAGGTAGTGTTTTTAGTTTTCTTTCCTGTGAAATTATCTTTTTTTTTTTTTTAAAGAAGTCACTAGAGGGCGCCTGGGTGGCTCTGTGGGTTAAGGCCTCTGCTTTTGGCTCGGGTCATGATCCCAGGATCCTGGGATCCAGTCCCGCATCGGGCTCTCTGCTCAGCGGGGAGCCTGCTTCCCTTCCTCTCTCTCTGCCTGCCTTTTTCTTTAAAAAAAAAAAAAAAAAGAAAGAAAGAAGTCACTAGATACAGTGCACACTTAAGAAGCAGGGAGCTAGTCCCCTACTCTCTTCTTTCTTGAGAGCAGAGTATCTATGTAAATTATTTGGAATTCTTCTGCATGGGAGATTCATCTATTTCTCCCATTAGTTCATACATTTGATCATTTATTTATAACAGTATGGATTTGTGGGCACTTAATTTCTATTTTGGATGATGATCCAAAACTGTATTGTGTCATTGCTCAAATTATGCCACTTTGGGCCACTGGGGGTTCTTTCCGTTGGTTTCTGTGACCCTATGACATACTCCTATCATGGGTATCTGTGTTTTTCTTTGCTTGTTTTTCTTTCATTATGGCACTACGAGATGCTCCAAGACCATCTTGTATATTTCCTGTTCTAGACGTGATCTTGGCTCCTTTTATTGGAGAATGGTGTTAGAAATCAAGGGGTTAGATGTCACCTTACTTTTAAGTGGCAGTCGTGATATACTGAGATGTGCACCTGAATTGGATTCGAAGTTGGAATGAGAAAAAAAGAGGTTCAGAGGCTGGTTCAGTCACTTCATATGTTATCTTGGCTATGTTATTTAGCTTCTCTGCCCCCTATGTAGGACTACTGATAGGAACTAATTCCTGTAGAAGGGGGCTTCTCAACCTTGGCACTGTTGACATATGTGCAAGATGATTCTTTGTTGTGAGAATTGTGTATGTCCCTCGTGCATTATTCAGCAGCATCTGTGGTCTCTACCCACTGGAAGCCAGTAGCAGGCACCAGCCATGATCATCAAATAGGACTCCAGCCATTGCCAAATGATCTGTGGGGAGCAAGATTGTCCCTAACTGAGAACTATTGCTGTAGAATACTTACGTGTATCAGGCACTAAGTATTTCAAATATACTATTTTTTAAATTAAAAAAAAATCCCATGAAATCGGTATATCAAAAAAGACAGAAGGGTAAAGGAAAAGAAGCTTGCCCAAGTTTTCATAGCTAAGCAAGGTGCTGTGGTTTGAGCCCAGACGATCTGACTTTGAAACTCATGGTCTTAGCAACAATACCACAACTCCCTCTGTAAAAGATGTAATAATTCTTACCACACAGACCTGTGGTAAGAATTAAATGTCATGGGGCACCTGGGTGGCTCAGTTGTTGGACGTCTGCCTTTGGCTCAGGTCAAGATCCTACAGTCCTGGGATCAAGCCCCACATCAGGCTCCCTGCTCGGTGGGGAGCCTGGTTCTCCCTCTCCCACTGCCTCTGCTTGTGTTCCTTCTCTCACTGTGTCTCTCTCTGTCAAATAAATAAAATGTTTTTTTTAAAAAAAAGAATTAAATGTCATTTACAAGAACATCACACATGATGCTTAAAATAGAGCCGACATACAGTAAATGCTAGAAGAATCTATATCTGAACCCGCCCTGGCTCCATATCAAGCTTGCTCTGCTTCCTGTACACCTTCTAGAATTTACCTTTAGTTCCTCCTTCTGCAAGTTTCCTACTTTCTGCCTATAGACAGGTTCAGCTCTTTTCCAACTGAAGAGACAGAATCTTTCCCTTGAGGAGGTTTCTCCTTTCTAGTTACCAAACAAATATTTTAACATCGTACTCAAATTTATTCTCCCTTCATTATCGTTCCCTCATTTTATAATGTTTTAAAATCTTGATCCCTTTCTGCCTAGGAGCGCCTATTGACCTGGTGGGGGTGATCACAGTAGAAGGCGCCGGCACTAGGAGGCACTTCAGGGGCGTAGACGTGCACCATCTCTTTGCACAGATGAGAAAGGTGAAGCAAGGAAAGTTCCATGTCTTACCAAGGACATAGAACTACTGTACACTTGGTTTTTCTCTACAAAAGTCTATCATGATCTCATGTCTATTGGTCTCTGCTTCACATGAAACTGCTCAACACTCCCCCTTATCTCGTTTCATTAATTAGGTCATCTCCCATGACCTCAAAAGTCATATACATTTCTCTCTGATCTTTTCTCTTACCTACCCCCATATATCCTGAGCCATAGACACACCTCTTTAATTGCCTAGTGAACAATATTACTTAGATGTCCTACAACTCCCTGAAACATCTACAAAGTAGAAGTCATCATCTTCACTACTGACGTATTCCTTTTAACATCCTGGTCTTTCTTGATGAGAAAATTAAATCGTTGTTATCTCTTCTATTTTTATCTCCATCATCCTCAAATCAAATCTCTATCAAATTCGATGCATTTTTACCTCTGGAGTCTTTAATAGAGCTCCATTTAATTCTAGTTTTTATTATTCTAGTTTGAACTTTCTTTATTGCCTGGAACATTTATATAATTCAATGAATAGCTTCCTACTTCCCTTCCCTAAGAGAATCGTGACAGTTTAAACTTCTTGAAACACACCCCTCATAATGATAGGCTACTCAAAAGATCTCAGTATCTCTGCATTACTAAGACCTCTGCAGTTTAATACAGTAGCTACCAACCAGCTGTGGCTATTGAACCCTTGAAATGTGGTTATTATGAAGTGAGGCCAGCTGGAAGTGTAAAATGCACACTGGGTTTTGAAACCAGTATAAAAAAATTAAGCAAAATATCTTTATACTAATTTTTATACAGATTAAATGCTGAACTGGTAATATTATATATGTATTAGGTTAGATAACATTATTAAAATTAATTTTACCTTTATTAAATGATAAATAAAAATTTTAAATTACACATGCGGTTTGCATTATAGTTCTTCAGATGGTGATGGCCTAGACAAGTAAGCATACACTCAGCTTTCCATGCAAAATCTACTGTATTTTCTCAAGTTTCTTTCCCAACTTCTTCTCCATTATTTACATATAATGGTGCAGGTTTGTGTCTATGTCATACACTCCATTCAGTTCAGACAACTGCTATTCCCTGATCATACTCCCAGTCTTTACCACCTTCCTGCCTTTGCTCATGTGGTTCATCCCTACCACAGCTCCCTGCCTTCCATTTCTGCCTATTAGAATTCTTTCTTGATGAAATAACTAAGACCTAATACAGGAAAGCATAACCAAGAAGACATTTTATTGGCTGCGTAACTGAAAAGTCTTGATGTCAGTTTCAGAAACTATTGGAGGCTTAGACAACGTTATCAGGATGTGAGATTCATTCTCTTTCTAACTTTACCCCCTCCCACCCTGCTTCATCTCATACTTGCTTCACTTCTCACCTCTGCTTTCCATTGCATTGGCTTCAACTTATTTTCAAGATCTCTCCATGC
>ML109862.1:94345-140104 GCA_003697995.1 Taxidea taxus jeffersonii | reverse complement strand
GATGAAAATGAGACTCTGCAAGACTAAGTAACTTGCCCAAGATTACACACAGAATAAGTAGCAAAGCCAGGATTTGAGCCCAAGCAATTTGGTTCCAGAACCCACTCGGAACCAAGCAAAGCCAATAAATGTGGTAGTCCTGGGCCGGGTGTCTACCAGATTCTTTTCTTCTCTTTATCTGCTCTCCTTTATGTCCTAAGGAATCTGATTCCTGCTGCCTGCATTTCTCAAGCTCCCTTGTTAATGGGCTTCTCCCTATAATAAGAGGGATCCTGGAAGATGGGAGAATGGGATCCTGGAAGATGGGAGAATGGGACAAAGCAGATTTGCCCTTTCTTTTCTGCCTTGGGCAGCATCTCCACTCAGGATTCTAGCTCTTGTCAGACTTAACACCATGGTTCCCCCTTCTGCTGCGTGGCCCTGGCATTTCCTGGACCTTCTCCTTTTCCCTTCCTGCCTGGGGTTCAACAACTTGTTCTTGCTAATCTTTGCCTCACTGACCTCTGTTTGGCTTCTCTGTCTTCCTGAATCTCTTTAACCAATCCCATAGATTAAATTGCCTGTTTCGAATATTGACATCTTCCACAAAACATCTCCTCAGGGAGAAATGGCCCAGAAGCATGCCTGCTGCCTTTTAGACCCAAACTTCAGGCTCTAGACTTTCTCAATATAATGTTTTTGGTTGCTATTTATAAAGGATATACTTGTATTTATGTCCCAAGCCACTACAGACCATTTTAAACAAAACAAAGTTCCCTAGGGAGGAAAAAGCTTCGTGTTATATTCTAAATACCCATGGTAGAACACCAGAATCACTTGTAGATGTTTTAGAAAGTGTGCCAACACCAATCAGGGAGCATGACTATGTCACTCTGAGATCCCTGACCTCATGCTTTCTTTGCAATTGATCTCCACCAATCTACTTAGGCAGGAACTTACCTTGCTTACTGTTATAGCTCCAGCTTTCAGAACAACATTTGACATCACATGGGTGCTCATTCAATATTTGGTTAAATTAATATTCTATTCCTTAGTTATTTCATCTATAACTTTCAGGATTTTTTGCCACAACAACCTCTGACTGAATTGTAAATTAATCACTTTATGACACCTTTTGCAATAAATGATTAAAGAGTCATAGATATTCTCTGCTTGAGGAGGGGAAACCATAGAGATGCATGCAAGAATTTATCTCTGGCCCACAACGGCCATATCATGTATTACACTAGAGCATTTTCTAAAAAACCCAAAGATCCTCATAGGTCCAAAGAAAGAGAGAAGGGACCTTTCTGAAACCATTAAAAACAAAAAGGAAAGAAAAAAGCAGAGGATGTAACTGAGTCCCTGAATTTCCCCCTTACCCACTCTAGTACAACGATCTGGAGACTTTTTTGAGAAACAACCCAGTTTTGGCACAGATAGTGCATAGCTTTGGATAGTCAATCTCCATTTCATAATGTGTGAAATGTGAAAGATAACATTTTATGGACTTCGGAGTTCTGTACCACTATTAGGATGGAAGCATCTATTACATTAAAATATTTTAAAAAGAAGAAAAATACGCACTTAATTTATAAGCACATCAATAACTGGACCATAGCATGGTCTGCTGTAGTGAAAGAGCCAAGTAATTATAAGCCAAAAACCCTTTCTAAAAACTACTCACACTGATGAAAAACTAAAAACATATACCACTTCATGGTCTTTCAAATAGTGATTCCCGCATCAAGAACAACAGAAGTTTTTAAAAAATATTCATTCCAAGGCACCTGGGTGGCTCAGTGGGTTAGGGCCTCTGCCTTCGGCTCAGGTCATGATCCCAGGGTTCTGGGATCCAGCCCGCATCGGGCTCTCTGCTCAGCGGGGAGCCTGCTTCCCTTCCTCTCTCTGCCTGCCTCTCTGCCTACTTGTGATCTCTGTCTGTCAAATAGATAAATAAAATCTTTTAAAAAGAAATATTCATTCCGTCATTTGTACCTGTTTTGTACTGCATACTGGAAATCAGTACTGGAGCTTAATTACAACTGAAAATTAACATACGGGACGCCTGGGTGGCTCAGGCAGTTAAGCATCTTTCTGCTCAGGTCGTGATCCCAGGAGCCTGGGTTCCAGTCTCCCATGGGGGACCCTTCCTTAGAGGTGAGACTGCTTCTCCCTCGGTTCCCTCTGCTCCTCTCCCCACGCCCTGATTGTGCTCTCACTCGCTCGCTCCCTCTCTAGCAAATAAATAAATAAAATCTAAAAAAAAAAAACAAACCAAAACCTGGAAATTAGTATAAAGACAGGATGATCTCTGACCATCCTCGGGAAAGCAGAAACTGAGGAAGCCCTGAATGGTAAGCTCGGTGATATTTAAACAGCCAGAAAAAACAAAGATCATCTAAAAAAAAACAAAGATCATCTAAAAAAAAAAAAAGATCATCTAAAAAAGATCATCTAAAGCCTAAAATCGGAGGCACCAAAGTTCTGAGAATGCAGACACGGGCTGTAAGTGATCCAGCCCCAAATGCCTAGGCAACCCACTGCAAAGCCTTTGTGGCCTCCCCTCTCCCAAGCAGGGACCCCCTTCCCTGTTCCCCGGGGGCTGCATTGGGAAAACACTCCTTAACTGATTTCATCTGGGCCTATCTGAGGTCAGATTTTTAGGCTGGATCTCTCAGGGACCTTTTCCCTTCGCAAGTGACCTTCCCTCGCAAGGATGAGCTTCCTCTGGGCCAGGCTGTGCCTTCCTGTTTAGGGGTCTGGTGTTCAGGTAGGGCCGCTGCGCGGTCCTAGCTGTGAGGTCTCTGGGAGGCACTTTCGTACTGAGCAAGTGTAGACCCTGGATCCTTGGAGAGAAGGTCGGCATTGTCCCTTCGGAGCTGTCTTTTCTCATGGTAGCCTGGCAACCGACCGGCCTCGCTTTGATGGAGGGCGTTCCTACTAGAAAACAGCTTTATGGAAAGTGTCAGGGTCATCTTTAGAAACCCAAAGAAAACAAAACAAAACCCCCCAAAAAAGCCTACCACCAAGAAGGCAAAGGGGGGAGAAAAAAACCGTGCACAGCTCAATTATTCAGCGGCACACAACTGCGGCTGACAGGCCCTCCTGACTACATTCACTTGAATTTAATTAAGTTTGTCCCTTCAGCCTGTGAACTGCTGGGCCAGACCTGCTGCCCTGACGAAAAGCCTGGAGGCAGGCCCCGTGAGGCCATTGTTGATAAGCAAGGGAGGTTAGGTAAATTCCCATCCCCTCGCACAGAAGTGCCCTGGGGGGTAACCTTTTGAAGGGAGCCTGAGAAGTTGGGTGGCCCGAGGGCAAAGACAGAGGAGAACTTTTCCCACCAGCAACATGTCCGCCCCTTCTGGAGGCCTCGTGCTGAGGTGTAAAATGCCCGGCCTTTGGAATGGGGAAGTCAAACAATTAGACTCAAATGCCTGCTCTGCCCCTCAGCTACCTCTGTTCCTTCAGGGATGTTGGCAAACTGCTCTGGGCCCGTTTCTGCCTTTGTACGCCAGGAAGGTCAAAACCACCTGGCAGGCTGGGGTAATAATGGTAAAATGTCTGAGGCTGTTGGCTCTCAGCGGCTCCTCGAAGGTGTATTCCCTTTTGCTAGGAAATCATTTCCAAACTCGGTAACGTAATAGAGAGTCTTCAAAATACAGCGCCGGAAGCACAGGCCTGTCGCCTCCGACTGCCTCATGGAACTGCCTGCCTTTCCCCTGCTGTACCTGTGCGTGTGCTTTTCCTCGGGACTGAACTATCCTTTCCAGTCATTTCTCAAGATCCCATTCTAGTATCCCCAAAACTCTTGCCTTAACTCTGCCAGGGGGTTTCAGGGTCTTCAGGTTCTCACAGCACTTAGAACTTCTCTCATTTGCAGACTTCTACCCGTTAAATCGAGGGCTTCTTCCCAAACCCATCTGCGATCTTCTCATGAGCATAGTTGGGTACCATTTACTTTTATATTATTCCAATACTTAAGGGAAGTGTTCCATAAATATCTAATGGGTGAATGGACAATTTCCAGAACATCTTTATTTGAATCACTTTGAAGTGTACATTTAAAATGTTCTAGGGAGGAATGTTATGTTTTGTTTTGTTGGCACCTCCCCCGAACGACCACAAAGAACCTATACAGGAGTCAATAAACCTAAAACCTGAAACATGGTGAAGAATACCGGGATGAGAAGAAAAGAGTTAGAAAGTGAATAAATACTAATTTCTGAATCTATAGAGAGTTTAACCAGAGTGTGCTAGAAACCCTGTCCTAGTAAGTTAAACGCAGTGCAGAGACAGGATATAGTAATTACAAGACATTTTAGCTATTCAAATATTTGCTAGCAGTTTCACTACACTAAAATTAAAAAAAAAACTATTTTTATTTCAGTTTTATTTTTATCAGTTTGATTAAAACTACTCTGACTTAATCAAAAATAATTTGAAATTATTATTACTATGATTTTAATTTAGCAGGTTCTTCTCTTTCTGAAAAGTTTGTTCTGTCAGTGAAAAAAACCACAATTAGAATCATAGATTTATAAGCTTGGAATTCAAAAGTACCTTAAAGATTAGCTAGCTAGTTCTCCATCCTATTTTTTTACAAGTGAGA
The DNA here is from genome assembly GCA_003697995.1 of Taxidea taxus jeffersonii. Taxonomy (NCBI): domain Eukaryota; kingdom Metazoa; phylum Chordata; class Mammalia; order Carnivora; family Mustelidae; genus Taxidea; species Taxidea taxus. Next base: position 135,510 of record ML109862.1, on the reverse strand, counting down.
AAACTAAGACCCAGACATGTGAGGAGACTTGCCCAAGCCTTGCTATTGGAGCCAGACTAGAATTAAGTTCTCTCGTCTCCCCACTTAGATCTCTCTTTCCAGCACATCATTGAAAGGAAGAACCATCTGGTACTATGGAAATGATAGGAGCCTTGGAAGAATGTGGACGTCTGGCCATTGTGGGCATCTTCCACAATGAATCACCCTGCTTAGACCTAAGCCTCTGGGAAGTGTAGGATAAAGAGAATTTCATTTCCTTCACAGTTGACCATAAAAACATTTCTTCACTATTGTCATTATTTTTCATATTATTATTGATTTAGTCTCTGGTTAGCACTTGGAATTAAATCTTGACTTATCATGGCCATGATGACCTCTGCCTTCCTCCTGCTCGAACAATCCTCCAGCTCTGCCAAGTGGTGTGGTCTGTGCACCAAGACCCATGTATGGAAGTGAGAGTAATAACCTCGTACAGCTTGTCGGCATCGCCACAACGCTGACATGTGTGATTGGTGGGCACATCTTACTAAGCGGGCTATGTTGTTTGCCAATAGATACACTTTCAATGAATGTGCGACAGCTTCTGTAATTCTTCTTTTCCCTGTCATGTCTGCCCTGATGTTACTTATCAAGATATAATTTTATGCTGCTGAATCTAAGAAATGTGGGCCTGTATTGTGTATGTGGTTTTCTTCATTTCATTTGTATGGTAAGTTGGGGATTTTGTAGAAGAACTGGGAATAAAACAAAATTGTCCTTCACCACAGTTTGAGAAAGAGTGTTCTAGAAACCAGCCGCTCATTCATGCTCTAGCTCTGTTTCCTCTCCCACGCCCTGTGCCCCAACACTTCCAGCCAGCGAAGCTCTCTCTGCCTCTGCACTTAGAGCTCCCTTTCCTCTAAATGCCCTGCCCGTGGGTCTTCTCCCGGCCAGCTGCTTCTTCTACTCCAATCCCACTAAATGTGGCCACCTCAGGACCACCCGCCCTTGCCCATCCTTAGCAGCACGGCCCTTCTAACGGTCTTTCGTGTTTACTTGATTAATGTTTTGCCTAGCTCTTCGCCTTGCCTAAACGTCTCTCACTTCTTTGTTTCGTTACTTGTTAATAATCTGCAGGCATTTTATCTAGTTCACTATTATCTCCCTGATGCTGAGGACGGTCCATATGTTGTCATTGTACCAATATTTGTGGGATGTCGCAGAAGGAAGCTCCGGGGTTGTTTCTGGCCCCTTATTCTCATCCCTTGCCACGGGCTTAAAAAGGAGCTATTACTATCCCACTAACTAAGGTATCTGACATTCACAGCAATTAAGGAAGCTAAGATGACACAGTCCTGGCCGTGTTTATAATGTCCAAGTTTTTCACTAAGATAGGTATGAAACTCTTTCAAACACCAATATCTGTAGTAAGTTTTCAACACTGGGACATAACACCTATGCGTGCATTTTGGAATATTCTCTGCTTCTGATATAGGGGAGAGGCCCGTGACTCATTTTCACTTGAGAACAGGAGAATGGCGGCTACTGCCCATGAGTGCTTTTACCTCACGAGGCTGGCTAGGTTTAGCAAATGAACACACAGGATTCCCAGTCAAATTTGAATTTCACATAAACAATAAGGAATTTGGGGGTATACGAGACATACTTGTACTAGGAAATTATTTGCTGCTTATCTGAAATTCAAATTGAACTGGGCATCCTTCATTCTGTCTGGTAACAGCAATTTAGGAGTAAAAACAGTACGGATAGTCACAAAAATCAGTGGTCAGCCCCCCACCACCGCCACCAAAACACCGAAGTTAAAATGCAGGTAAAGACAGGTGGCAGTAACATGCAAATTTCTTGCACAAAGACTTCTGGAAAGTTTCGAACACACCTCCGAAACAAGTGCTTTCCTAACAGGGCTCATGGCAGCACACACACACATAATCTGGGGTTATTTGCCAGAAATGAAATGAGTGTTTGTTCCAATGGGACAGATTTAAATTGCTACTTAAAAAGAAACAACTAGGGGCACCTGGGTGGCTCAGTGGGCTAAAGCCTCTACCTTCTGCTCAGGTCATGATCTCAGGGTCCTGGGATCGCGCCCCGCATCGGGCTCTCTGCTCGGCTCGGCAGGGAGCCTGCTTCCTCCTCTCTCTCTGCCTGCCTCTCTGCCTACTTGTGATCTCTGTCTGTCAAATAAATAAATAAAATCTTTAAAAAAAAAAAGAAACAACTAAGGAGTGATTTGCTAACAGTAAACAACTATATGAGAATGATTATGTAATAGTTATCAGCTGCTCTGAATTTTCAGCGACCAGGATCAGAAATGACTGAAGCTAGAGCATGAGGCATTTAATTTGTTTTGGATGTAGCATCTTACTGAGAGTAAAGTTTCTAAAAGCTTGTGTGTGGCATTCTTTGATAAAGAACACTCAGCCTGGCTTCAGTCAGTTGACAGGCCAAGACTGGTTTCAGCTGTAGGCCAAAGGCGCTGTGTCAGGGGCACAAAATGAAGAAAGACTGATTTGGATCTCAGAGACGTCAGGAAATAATAATGTCGCCATAATCGAGATCAGACTGCTATGGTTTACCGTGGCCTTTTCTAAACAGAGCCTGAACACTGGTGTGTCAAGTTGGTACCAGGGCCCACAGTGAACTACTTTTGAGAAATGTTGTGTATCATAACCCAGTATAAGAGTCATGACAGACATTTACATGCCACAGAGAGGAAAGACCTGGTTATCTGGGGTTTACCCACTTTACAAAACCAGGAAAAGCCTCTCTTGCCACAGCTTTTTATTTTTTAATTTTTTAATTTAATTTAATTTTATTTTTTTGCCACAGCTTTTTAAAGGAAAACCTATTCACAGTTCTCCGAAGAGTGGTATTTTTCCTGACAGCATTTTGGAGCCTCTGTGTATCTGAATTTTATATGAAAGCTTGAATGTATGTCCTGCTCCAACCTCTGAAGAAGCACCAGAAGCCAGTCCTGCTGAACATTCTGCCGTGAGGGCTGAGGTTGGGTGTCTCTGCACTGGCCAGTGGCCGCTGGACCATGGATGTTCCAGAATCCCAACTTAACACTAAGATGTGAGCAGTGGCCACAGCCTCCAAGCTGCCTTAACCACCAAAATCCACAGGGCTGTCCTTTAGGAGTTTAATGTGCCAACACAGACAACCCTCTGGCGCATCTAGAAACAAGCCTCACTTCCAGTGATGGCTGAGCCCAGTTTAGATGGTTTCTGACTCCGAAATAAAAGCAAATTCCAGCTTACCACTAATGCCTTCCTTAAATGTGCTTACATTATTTCCCAACAACCCCTTAAAGGTGTTTGGTTTTCGGGGTGACTTGGTGGCTCAGTCGGTTAAGTGTCTGCCTTCAGCTCAGGTCATGATCCCAGGGTCCTGGTCGGGCTCCCAGCTCAGTGAGGGGGCAGGGGCCTGGCTGCTCCTCCCACTCCCCTCTGCTTGTGCTTTCTCTCTCTCTCTCTCTGTCTCCAATAAATAAATAAAATCTTGAAAGAAAAGCTGTTTTGTTTTCCTGTTATGTTTGCCCCTTCCCAAAAGCACTCCATAGGTGGTAAGACACAAAGCAACTTTCACGAATAAAGACCCACCATCCCCTAAATTACTGACCCTCCCACAGTGAGGGAAGAGATAGTGGGAAGGAAGTGTTCAGCGGCTGTATAAGTCCGTAATGAGAAACTGTGAAGTCTTTCATTCCTCTGTGAATTTCTATTTACTCTCTAAGGGAGGATATAGTACCCAGATGCACTGTTCTCTCAAAATTCCTTGCACTTTTTGTTTTTAAATCAATGGCTGCATTTCCTGTTGGACTCTAAGCTCTGTGTGGGCACAGGTTGTATTTCTTAGTCACTGCTGTCCCCTCAGTACTTGGGCCCAGAGTGTGATGCATAAGAGGCACACAATAAACGTATTTAAATTAAGTCCATTTCTTTATATTATCTCTAGCTTGGTGCCTGGTGGATGGATATAGGAATATACTTCACCTCTAATGGAAAAAAAAATCAATGCTAATAAAATATATTGATATTCTAGGAAAAATACATAAATTAGTGGGGAAAATGGCCCATCATTCATACTGAACATATGAGCAACATCAAGTTTCTTAACATTATTAATTGAAATTGTTGAAATCTTTCATGCCAAGCCAGTGATGAAATACTGCTCTTGTGCAATATTAAGAATCCATAATTCTGCCTCAGTGTACCCATCCATCCAACTTTACTTCTCCCTGCTGACTAATAAGAACCTGGTGATCAAGGTGGGCTGACAGCCCCAGCCCTCATGTGTGCACATCACACACACACACACACACACACACACACACATGTGCATGCAAAGTTATTCCCATTTTTGTACCTTATTTCAAGCACTTTCCTTGTCAAGAATTCCTTCCCATTTTCCTGCGCATACATACATAGACCACCTACCTTCCCAGGGCCTACTCAAGGCTTTCCCCAAGCCCAGGGCCTCAATGGCTTCTATTTCCTTAAGTTTCTTTTTAATCCCTTCAGAACAATTAGCAACTCATATACCATCTTGCCCTCTTGTTGCCCACACAGAATTCAGCTCTTCACTACATCAATATGATTTTATATAATGTCATCTCACTGCTAAGTCATTTACGCATATCACTTATTCCAGTATATTGAAACATTAAATATCTCATAGCTCTTTTATTTTATTTATTTTTTTAAAAGATTTACTTATTTGGCAGACAGAGATCACAGGTAGGCAGAGCGGCAGGCAGAGAGAGGAAGAAGCAGCCTCCTTGAGTAGAGAGCCTGATGCGGGACTCGATCCCAGGACCCTGGGATCATGACCTGAGCTGAAGGCAGAGGCTTTAACCCACTGAGCCACCCAGGTGCCCCCTCTTAGCTCTTTTAAAACCCACATTATCTGCTATAAAATTGCTTTTGTTTCCTGATAATGAGTAAATTACATGAGAATTACTATGGGGGCCCATTTGACTTTTTAAAAAAAATATCCATAAAGCATGAGATTTCTAAATGCTTTATCATCAGGAGGTCAGGAGAAGGAAATGGAAAATGATGTATTATGTAAGGGGCACTCTGTGTAGTACTTTCCTTATGTTATCCATTTTAATTCCTAAAATATACTATGAAGGGTATTATCATCCTTGCTTTTATAGATGCGGAAATTAAGGTTTAGACACATTAAATAATGTATTTAAGGATACATTTGTATACTATATATATTGAGAGAGAGAGAGAGAGGAACTAAGAGAGAGAGGGGGATTGAGAGAGGACTGAGGCAAAGAATTCGAACAAATGCCTGTTTGTTTGACTTTTTGAAATCTACGACAAATGTAAGGTTATCTATTTTTCCTAAGTCTTTTGTGACTTATGTCTATTATGTTCACAACCTTCATCTGAGAATGAGGGGAAATGTCTTTCTTTAAAAAAATAGGACATCAGAGCTCTGCCTTTGAGAGGCACTCTCACGCTATCCAGTCGGCCTGTGCATTTATACTTGGAATAACTACTCAAACACTGGATCATTGCCAGACTGATGAGCTGTTACTAAGCAAGATTTATAGGAAAACAGATCAATTTTACAGTTAAACCTTCTTTAAATATGGGTAGCTACAGCCCCTAACGTATTGGGTTATTGTGGGAGCGAATAAGCTAATACATGTAAGATATGTGGCATATCATAACCAGCACTCAACAGAAGTTAGCTTCTCTTCCTGTTGTTATGTTGCTATTATTACTGCCAATCCGTTTTGAGCACAACTGATACTTTATTCAAAGGTAAATTGTGTTCCATTCTCCATATATACCATTCTGGATCAGAATCTGAGCTGTTAGAAGGTTGCCTGATTTTCCTAATGCATTTTGCTCCATATATTTTAGTATATGAGGAAGGCAAACTCCAGAGTGTGAGCTCTTTTCCTCACTTCTGCTCTGCTCTGGAAAGCTCCATTGAGGATTGGTGTGAAGTGCTCCAGACATCCTCACACACATTCCGTGGAGCTGAAGGACACAACATGGACCGAACCATGGTTCCAGAGATCTCCTTCCTAGTCTCTTATTCTGCATCCAAGCTTCACACTTATGGAAACAAAATGCACCTGCTTTCTAAGGTGACTTTTCTCTAAAAAGGCAATCTATAGGTATGAAAAAGCACATCATCATTAAAATACTTTCATTTCTGAATTTCAAAGTAGGATTTGAAGTATAAAAAAGCAAGCGTTAGACTCTAAAATATGAGCAAACTCCTCTCAAAGATTTAATATTCAAACCCGAACTCTCATTCCTAAAATATTCCTAATATTCTCGAAGAATGTATGTTTTTCTCTCTTTTGAAAAACACAGATTTCAGTTGAAGGAAAGGGGTTTTGACATATTCACAGGGATAGCACTTGGTAAATGCTCTTGAGTGAGAAATCCAGGAACCAGGACCCATAAATATCACTGAACAAATGTGAAGCAGAACTGTAGGGAAATCCTGAAGACTTAAGGTGTTAGGTCCATTTTTTCCACAAAAGTCTTCAATCATACATTTGTTACGATTATAATTAATCACGACTTTAATGATCTCAGGTGGAGGACACTGCACCACATACATGACAGCTAATGATTCAGATATCTGTCAAACATTTTTCTTTCCATTTTTAACAGGAGAAATTTAATTTCATACCCATAGGAATCTAAATAGACATGAGATTCCCCCAAATATATTTTCTAATGCCAAAAATTTGGGGGTGATCAGAAAGGAAGAAAAAAAACAATAATAGTGGTTTAAAATTCACCACCCTGGATTATATATGTATGAAGGTATTTTAAATAATTCCTATAGCTGATAATTTACATTTAGTTTCCTGATCAAAGTGAAAAACTAAATATTTGTTGACGATTTTACTTAAAAAAGCCATACAAGCTATGAAAAAAAAATCACTTCTAGTACAAAAAAAGCCTATTGTGTTGTAGATTTATTAAATATAATGAAATGAAATTCTGAGTAAATAAAAACACAGACTTAAAGTTCACTGGATGATCATTTTGTTTTTTTAATTTTCCTCCCCAACTGAACTCTGTGGCTACAGTTGTGTCGATGTCAGTCTGAAGCTCTTCTCTTCTAATCTCCTATGGTTCCCAGCACATGTTGCCATGTTTCTCAGAGCCTGAGCTCTTGCCCCAGATGCCTGAGCACTGCAACGAAATCTCCAAGATACCTGGTTGTGGCCCCTGGAGAGCAGAAGACAGGCTCAAGAAAGCCCCTGGGTAGTTGTATTTTTTCTTTTCAGTATGAGGTAAATTTGCTGGAAGTTTTGAACAAAGAGAACAGTCCTTGGTTCATCTTGTTCATGTTTCGTTTTTTGTGTGGGTCTCGTCCCTCCTACAATAGGATGACATGTAAGCCATCTAGATTTAATATATCAGGCCATTCTGATTTTCTCGGTGTCTGCTGAGCTTTTCTAGCAAATCATCACCCTAGACTTAATTTTGAACAATAAAAGCATGAGATATGAATGACTCCATGTGCTGTTAATCTATTCTTTTTCAGAAAACAAACTCTGTAATTGTGTAAGATATTTCACTAGCGCCCAGACAGTGGTCAAATAAAACTTACTTTGATTTACTTATTCAATGTATATTCTATGCTACATTTACAATCAATTTACTCACTTTACTGAAAAAATAAAATTTTTCTGAAAATAAAACTATGATCCTTTCAGTCTCACACAGATAAACTATGGATATGAATTCAAGAAAACAAAAACAAACAGCATATTATTAAAGTTATAAAATTATACTAAGCAAAAGGCAAATAAATTTAGTTATAAAACAGTGAACTATACATATATATAAAACTGACTCTTAATAATTACACTTATTAATTGCATTTTATGTAAAGTTTGAACACCCCTATGCATGTTATTATAAGGGAGACATAACTGGAATAAAGGTACAAAGAAAATTACAGGATAATGAAAGAAAATCATAATAAAGTACATCGACCTAACATGACTAGAAGGAAAAGCAATGGGAAGTGATGACTGCTTGTAGCCTCAACAGTATGAAAATGAAAGGAGAAAAGGAAAAGGAAAGAAGTACTCACAGTCAATTGGAAACATAAAATGTAAGACTGGACAGCCAAAGGGGATATTTAAAGTCCCTAAGAAAGTTATCAAATGTCAAAATTATAATTTATAACTTCAATATTAAAAACATAATAAAATAAAAATGTGCAAGTCACAAAAATTCCAAAGACCCAGAACATGAAACAAATCAATCTAGGGCTGGAAGCAATCAGTGTGTAGGTAAATTATAATTTAAAATCTAATCCAATTCAGTATGTTGCCAGTTTGTGGCTATCTTCTACAGTTAAAAGTGCTGCAAACACTAAAAGAGAAAGGAGAGATTTTAGAATGATTTGTCGAGTCAATATACTACAGGTTGCTTAGATTATGATCCCTAGCCCTTGTTACGAGATTCATCTAGGTATCGGGTAAAAATGCAAGTTATGGTCTTATCTACCCTGTAGAAGCAGAACAGATATGTAAGTAGGGAATATGGAACTTTATCAAACACACCAAAATATTCTTACATTCACTAAAATTTGCATGTCTTCTAGGACTTGATTTCATTGTAAAGGTAGAAACAAGCTCTGGAGCATAGAAGATGAAGAAAGATCACAGGTGAAGTTGTTTACAGACAAATTCTCATCATAATTCACGATATAACACATTTTTCCTGGTAGTAAAAATAATGATTCTAATTTTCCAGATTTATAAAGTAGGGATTAGACTGTATTAAGTCTGGGAGGACAAGCTGTAACGAAATAAAATTACATGTTTATGAAAAGTTATAAGGAAATATTTTACTAATACTGTGTTTACTAACAAAATGTTTTAACTACTGATTGTAGCAGACCAATTTTCCATCTACTCCTGCCTCGTAATAGAGGATTCATTGTGAAAAATATTGCTAAAGACATTCTCCCTCTTTGAAGAAACGAACAAATGTGGGATTGTTGTCATATAATAAACATACTGGACCATGAAAGACATCAGCCAGCTGAGGGAAAAGCTTAGAGATGCAAGATGACCATTCCAGGTAAATAAAAAGAAGTCTACTTAATCTTCAGAGGAAAGCCAAGGCTAGATTAAGAATTTTGACTAAAAACAGTTTAAAAATGAGGGCTGCGACATCAACAATATGGCTATATCCTAAAATATACCCCCACTGTGAAAACACAAAAATACTGGGTAAAGAATGACAAGAATATTAAATGAACTTCTGAATTACAAGAAAGTAAAAGAAAGAAATCACCAAATATGTCATTTATACCTCAGTTTTTAAAAAATCAACAAAGATCAAGTAAAACCAAACTAACCAACCAATCAACCAAAAAAGCAATCTATAAGCATAAGTTGAAACCAGCATAGTAAACAAAAGTGGAAAACAAGGCCAGCCTGAGGGTCCATTACAACACCAGGAGCTAATATCACTGGGAACCAATGGTTGCACATGAAGGACGAATAAACAAAACCTATGCCTGCTCAACAGAAGGTAACTGAACTAAAGCTCTTGCATTGTACAACCAAATAGGCTCTTCCTTCTATGAAAATGTTGATAGAAATATTGGCCTACCAGGTCAAGAAACTGAAAGAAAATCTATTTGTTTCAGAAATTCTAGGTGCAATAATAATAATGATAATAATAATAATAATAATAGTCTGCACTGAGAATTGAAATTCACAAAGCTTAAAAGTTCTTATCACCAGAAAAATATTTTAACTGTGTGAGGTGATAAATGCTAACTGAATTTATTGTGGTGATCATATCACAATATATACATATATCAAATCATTATGTTGTATACCTTTGGCTAACACAATATTGTATGTCAATTATATCTCAAAACTAGAAAAAAAAGAAAAATCACAAAATGCTCTCACACAGATCTAAGATTCAAATTTACATCACTCATGTGTTCTTGGAAAATTCAAACTGAGAAATGTCTCTGGTACCTGATTGAAAGACACCCCCTGGCAATGTTTGGGGGAAAAAAATGCCTGAGAATTTCCAGAATTATTGAAAAGTTACATATCTAGTTACAGGAAACGAATCAGCTCCTAAAAATAATAAAACCAGATCTGCACCTGAACCATGCCAGTGAAGCCACAGAACACCAAGGACAAAAAAAGATTCTTAAGATCAGCTAGAAAGAGAAGTCAAATAACCTGCAAAGACATGGCCAACATATCCTATAATGACTATCTGATGTGTGACATCTTTGTATAATCTCCTGTTGTATTTAAGTTGAACCTGTGACTTTCTTCTAGCCAAGAGAATATGACAAAGTGATTGGATAGTCATTTCTTGATTAGGTTCTAATATTTAAGATTCTGTCTTAGTTGATGGGAGTGAGACACTCTCCCTTTCTGGCATTGAAGAAGTAAACTCATACGTGAGAAGTCCTCTGAAAGATCCACATAGCAAGTAACTGTGGAGCCTAGAAGAGCTGAGAGCAGCCTCCAACAGAGAGAAAGCAAGAAAGTGGAGACTTCAGTCCTACACCCACAAGCAACTGAATTTTGCCACAAATTATACAGAGCTGGGAAAGGACCTCAAGCTCCAGAAAAGAATGCAGCCTAGCTAATACCCTGATGATAGATTTGAGAGATCCTGAACAGAGAACCCAGCTACCATGCTGGACTTCTGGCCCAGAGAAACTCGGAGATAACAAATGTGTCTTGTTTTAAGCCACTAGGTGCTGCTCATTAGTTGCATTGTAGAATAGAAAGAAAACACATATTTGGTACCAGGAATGGAATTCAAATCCCCTTAGACCTATGTCCAGAATCTGTGGGACATAGCTAAAGCAGTTCTCCAAAGAAATTCATAGTATTAAATACACATAATAATAAAATGAAACCAGTGAAATAAAGCATACAACTAAAAAAGAATAGAAAGATCCAACAAAGCAAAGCAAAATAAATAAAAGAAATTCTAAAGGTAAACATCAATTGAGTTAGAACAGAGAACAAAGAGTGGATTCTTAAAAAAAAAAAACAAAACAGGATAGACAATTAGCTCAGAAAAGAAGAGAGAATGACACATACAAAAAATAAATCAAAAGGCAACCATATGCATCAAAACACATATTTTTTTAAAGTTCGAGATTTTATAGTACAACTATATGCAAATTAACTTTTGAAAGTTAGATGGAATGCATATCTTATTAGAAAGATATAATTTATTTTTTAAAGTTTTATTTAAATTCTAGTTAGTTAGCATATCGTATAACAGTGGCTTCAGGAGTAGAATTTAGTGGTTCATCACTTACATAAAACAACCGGTACTCATCACAAGTGGCCTCCTTAATGCCCATCACCCATCTAGCCCATCTCCCATTTCCCCTTCAGCAACCCTGATTGTTCTCTATACTTAATAGTCTCTTATGGTTTGCCTCCCTCTCTCTCTTTTTTTTTTCCCTTCCCCTATGTTCACCTGTTTTGTTTCTTAATTTCCACATGTGAGTGAAATCATATGGTATTTGTCTTTCTCTGATTTATTTCACTTAGCATAATACTCTCTAGCTTCATCCATGTCATTGCAAGTGATAAGATTTCATTCTTTTCGATGGCTGAGTAATATTCTACTATAAATGTATATAAAGAATCTTTATGCCCTTATCTATCAATGGACATTTAGGCTCTTCCCACAATTTGGCTAGTGTTGATAATGCTGCTGTAAACATCAGGGTGTATGTGCCCCTTCAAATCGGTACTTTTGAGGAAGATATAATCTATAAAACTAGCTGCAGTAGAAGTATAAAGTTTAAGTAGTCTGGCTTTCATAGAAGAAATAAAACGTTGTCAAAAAGCCTCCCCATCCCATAAAAGTCGCCAGAACAAATGGTATGAAGGAGGAATTCTACAAAACCTTGAAGATCACAAATACTGAATCATTTCAGTTATACATGGAATCTTAAAAAACAAAAACAAAAACAAAAAACAAACCAAATGAAAAACAGAAAGAGGCTCACAGATACAGAGAAAAAACTGACGGTTGTCAGAGGAGAGGGGGTAGGGTTGGGCAAAAATAGGTGATGGGGATTAAGAGATACAATCTTCCAGTTATAAAATAAATAAGGCCCAAGGAATGCTTAGCAAAATTAGCCAATCGGAGAAAGACAACTATCATATGATCTCCCTGATATGGGGAAGTGGAGATGCAATGTGGGGGGTTGGGGGGGCAGGAAAAGAATAAATGAAACAAGATGGGATCGAGAGGGAGACAAACCATAAGAAACTCTTAATGTCACAAAACAAACTGGGGGGGGGGGGGGGAGGGAGAGGGTGGTGGGGTTGTGGACACTGGGGAGGGTGTGTGCTATGGTGAGTGCTGGGAAGTGTGTAAACCTGGCGATTCACAGGCCTGTACCCCTGGGGCTAATAATACATTATATGTTTATTAAAAAATAAAAAAATATATAAAATTAAAAAATTGCATAATAAATAAATAAATAAACAAATAATAAAATAAAATAAATAAGACCCAGGAATGTGATTTACCGCATAGGGAATATAGTCAATAATATTGAAACAACTTTATATGGTGACTAGACTTATTGTGGTGACCATTTTACAACATATATAAATATTGAATTACTATGTTGTACACCTGAAACTAATACAATATTGTACGTCAATTATGCTTCCTTAAAAACAAGCAAACAAAAACCTTTAAGGCCAAGTAATCTCAATGCTACTTAAACTGTGCCAGGGCATTGATAAAGAAGTACACCTTCCAAATGATATTCATTAGGTGAGTTTAATATTGATATAAAAACCCCACACACATACCCATACATACATACTTACACATGCATATACACACAACTACAGACCAATCTCATTTCTAAATATAGATAGGAAATCCTAAATACAATATTAGCAAAAAAATCCCATAGTACATCAAAATCAGGTGGGTATTTTTTTTTTAAGATTTTATTTATTTATTTGAGAGAGAGAGAAAGAGCGAGCAAGGAGAGGGGTAGAGGGAGAGAATCTCACTCAGACTCCATGCTGGGCGCAGAGCCCAACTGGGGGTTCGATTTCACAATCCTGAGATCATGAGCGGAGCCAAAATCAAGAGTTGGACATCCAACTGACTGAGCTACCCAGGTGCTCCCCAAAGGGGTTATTTCAATGTTATAGGAAATCCTTTAATAAAATTCATTGCACTAATAGATCAAAGGAAAAATTTATTTGATTATGTTCACATATGTCCCAGAAAGGCATTTCACATAAATCGACCTTAAATGATAAGAAAATATTTGATGATATAGAAATTGGTGAATCTTTTCACCAATGATAAATTATGATAAATTTGATATAATATGAAAATTATGATAAATTATATATAAATATATATATATTCCTCAACCCAAAAGCCAGCACCACCCTAATGGAGAAACATGAGGTTCATTCCTACTAAAGTGAAGAATGCAGGGATGCCCATTATCTTCCTTATGATTTAACACCCTGTTGAAGGCTTGAGCCGATTGAACTCAATAAGAGAAAGCAAATCCATACTGCGGAGCTTCCTATATAGTGTGCCTTAAGTGACAGGTGTGTTAAATATTGTTCCCTTAACCCTTGGAATCTCTGGGAGGGTCAAGGCAATTGCCTTTGACCAGGGCAACCTGATGGCATTATCCCAGTGAATCAGAGAATGAAGATTAGTTCTTTTTTTTTTTCCAGATTTTAAAGATTTTATTTATTTGGCAGACAGAGGTCACAAGTAGGCAGAGAGGCAGGCAGAGAGAGAGGAGGAAGCAAGCTCCCTGCTGAGCAGAGAGCCCGATGTGGGACTCGATCCCAGGACCCTGGGATCATGACCTGAGCCGAAGGCAGAGGCTTGAACCCACTGAGCCTCCCAGGAGCCCTATAGATTAGTTCTTATATATGCTGACCTGTTAAAAAGGTTGGGAGCACTGTTTTAGAAAAATTCTTGTTTTTGTTCTCTGGGAGATATGTACAAGAATGTTCATAAAAGCAAAGATATTGGTGAAAAGCCTGAAAACAACTCAAATGTCCATTGAAAGGCAATTGAATACATTTGTGATACATTAATGCAATGGGTTACTATATAGCTGGGACATGGATGAATCTCAAAAAGGGATGTTGAGTGAAAAGAGCAAGAACAGAACAGTGGGGGCACCTGGGTGGCTTGGTGGATTAAGCCTCTGCCTTTGGCTCAGGTCATGATCTCAGGGTCCTGGGATCGAGCCCCACATCGGGCTCTCTGCTCAGCGGGGAGCCTACTTCCTCCTCTCTCTCTGCCTGCCTCTCTGCCTACTTGTGATCTCTGTCAAATAAATAAATAAAGTCTTTAAAAAAAAAAAAAGAGCAAGTTGCACTAGAATATGCCCTACATAATCCCATTTTCTAAGTTGAGAAATCTGTATTTTCACATAACAAAAGGCAAGGAAATAATACATACAAAGCTCAGAGTAGTAGTCGTCCTTCCGTGAAGTATGAGAGAAAGGGGACTTCAAAGGAACGGTAAGGTTCTGTTCTTTCTTCTTTACAAAATTGAGATATAATTGACATATAACATATTAATTTTAGGTGCACAACATGATTTGAGATATATTTCTATTTATATAGATAGACATATCGAAATAGTTACAGTAGGTTTAGTTAGCATTCATCACTAAACAATTTTTTTTCCTTGTGATAAGAACATTTAAGATCTAGGGTCTTAGCAAATATCAAATATACAATACGGTATTGTTAACTAAAGTCAGCGTGCTGTACATTCTATCCCCAGGGCTGCTTAATCTTACACCTGGAAGTTTGTACCTTTTAACATTTCCCACCCATTTTCTGTTTCCCACCTCCACGGGTTCTATTTCTTAAGATACATGCTGGACCCTTGGGAGTTTGCTTCGTGATTGTTCTGGGGGGAGCATATGCAAATATTTTCAGATTTTAAGAACAGATGGAAAAAGCATAGATATAAAATGTCAGAAGCTATTATTTTTTAAATCCTATTCTAATTATGTTAGCTTAACAAGGAAACATTGCTACTGTATAACGGGTAGGCCCGCATCTAATTTTTCGGAGATGCACCACGGCCAGGCAAGCCCGTGGCCATTCTCTTCAGAAGCCACACCCTCCTTCAGCTTGTTTGG
Organism: Taxidea taxus jeffersonii; assembly: GCA_003697995.1. Lineage (NCBI taxonomy): Eukaryota > Metazoa > Chordata > Mammalia > Carnivora > Mustelidae > Taxidea > Taxidea taxus. Next base: position 120,324 of record ML109862.1, on the reverse strand, counting down.
GTCGTGAAGCCAGGCCCAAGCATTGTGACCCACCTGCTGCTATCAAACTCTAAATTACAGACAATGTTTTTGGAATGAAATAGCCTCTCCAGGGCTGTCTGTTGTAAATCTGGCCCCATTAAGTAAGAGAAAGCATTTGAGGACATCTAAAATGTTTATATTGGGATAGGAAGATTTGGTTCCTTGTCGCCGGGGAAATGCCTAAAATAAGGTTTCTCCCTCTTTGCTACTACAGAAACAACACATTTTAAAATGCTGTGATTCGACAGCAAAAATCCACCACTTTTCCAATGCTTCATTGTTTCTCAGAAATAAAAAATATCAATAGTCCATGTTTTATATGTGGCTGGTAACGAACAGGACTGCAAATAAATTCAAGCATTGGTATTGCTTAGATTGAGCTACAGTGCGATCACTCCATGAAATGACGTGGAATCTGTCAGATCCTGGATTGTCTCTGCTCTGTTGCCGTCATATGGGTCCGATCCCGTATGATATAATTGGCAGACTACCTCAGCAACTGCTTCCAACATCCCGATCTTTTATGACTGGCTGTTGCTCCTCAGTGATTCTTAGCTGTAGCTTCGAGCTACCCTAATATCCTCAAACGAAGGTGCTCCTGTCCTCTGCTATTATTGAGAATCCAGAAGAGGCCAAACAAAGAATGTCTATCCTCTGTCAACACCCACAAGGCTACATCTGTCAACTTCATCCCTGGTCATTCTTCCTTCTCCTTATGGAACTTAGCGCCTAGTATTAAAAATTGTGCGTCCGGGACGCCTGGGTGGCTCAGTGGGTTAAGCGGCTGCCTTCGGCTCAGGTCATGATCCCAGCGTCCTGGGATCCAGTCCCACACCAGGCTTCTGGCTCAGCGGGGAGCCTGCTTCTCCCTCTGCCTCTGCCTGCCTCTCTGTCTGCCTGTGCTCGCTCCTGCGCTCTCTCTCTATCTGACAAATAAATAAATGAATAAATAAATAAAATGAAAATTGTGCATCCACCAAAAACACCCAGGCTACGGCCCATGTGCATTTCCAACTGTGGGACCACAGTGTTGACCCAATAAATGTCATAAAGAAGTGAGAAGCAGAACTCTGAGCAGGCCAGTTGCTAGAGTGAAAACTGTTTTTCTTTTCTTTTTTTTAATATATATTTTTTATTGTTTTATAAACATATAATGTATTATTAGCCCCAGGGGTACAGGTCTGTGAATGGCCAGGTTTACACACTTCCCAGCACTCACCATAGCACATACCCTCCCCAATGTCCATAACCCCCCCACCCTCTCCCTACACGCCTCCCCTCAGCAACCCTCAGTTTGTTTTGTGAGATTAAGAGACTCTTATGGTTTGTCTCCCTCCCGATCCCATCTTGTTTCATTTATTCTTTTCCTACCCCCCACGTTGCATCTCCACTTCCTCATATCAGGGAGATCATGTGATAGTTGTCTTTCTCCGATTGACTTATTTCACTCAGCATAATACCCTCTAGTTCCATCCATGTTGTCGCAAATGGCAAGATTTCATTTCTTTTGATGGCTGCATAGTATTCCATTGTATATATACCACATCTTCTTTATCCATTCATCTGTTGATGGACATCTAGGTTCTTTCCATAGTTTGGCTATTGTGGACATTGCTGCTATAAACATTCGGGTGCACGTGCCCCTTCGGATCACTACGTTTGTATCGTTAGGGTAAATATCCAGTAGTGAGATCGCTGGGTCATAGGGTAGCTCTATTTTCAACTTTTTGAGGAACCTCCATGCTGTTTTCCAGAGTAGCTGCCCCAGCTTGCAGTCCCACAAACAGTGTAGGAGTGTTCCTGAAAACTGTTTTCTTGCCTGAACACCATGCAATGCAATGCATTTCCTTCTAATTTGCGCAGGATATGTAAGAAATTGAACACTCTTTCTGCATAGAATGATTGAATGAGTCTTTCCCTTTCCTTTGTTCTATTTTGCTTTCCCCCCACCCTCCAGGTAAATCCTGTCCTTTATTATGCAAGTATGTTTTAGTCACTTGGGGATGTATTCTTCACTTCAAGAAAGTCTTAGAGGAGCTTACATTGCAGGGAGAATGATTTAAGATCTCAATGCTTATTTGACTGGTGATGTAAAAGACTGTAGAAGTACAACATAACAGCATATCTGCACAACAACTCTGGACATATGACATGGCACAGAGGTCTTGAAAAGATGAATCAGTGCATGCCTCTCCTACAGAGATGTGTCTTTTGATTTTCTGCCCTTTCTTCCAACACCCCTACCCCCACGCACCAGTCTGAGGAAGATGAGTGGTTCGGAAGGTGCCCACTGCCTTCTTGGAATGTAGAACCCTCACTTCTGCCCTTTACATCGTCTTTGCCTTCCACTCTTTCCCCTTCTTTGGGTTTGAAGAGTTCGGGTTTTGGGCAAGAGTACGTAAAGCCTAAAAGTTGAGTTGCCTGAAATATCGATAGTGAGAAGTTTTTTCCTGACCATCATCCATATTCGGGCCAAATAACATATCTAGGCCAGAGAAAGGACATGGCACATTCCACAGATTCTCATAACACAAGTTCAAGACCGTACACCTCCACAGCAAGGATGCTATTTACAGCTATTAAGATACGATAGGGTCTCTTAGAATAGTGAACCATATCTAATAATGCTCCTGACATATCCCTTTACCTGGCCACTTAAAAACTCTATCAATTTTCACTCTCCTTCCAGAGTTCTGAGATTTTAATGCCATGGCCTTCTTTTGAGGGCTCCCTCAGGCTTGAAGCTAATACACTGTCCCTCTGGCTCCTTGTCTCCACAGTTCCATCTGGAATCTCACTTCTCTTGCTTCCAAAACAATAGGCTAGAAATAGGAATATATTTTCCAGACTCCATCCCGCTCTCTTCAGTGCCAAGGCAGTGGCTAAGGGACAGGGATGGACGCAGGTCTAAGAAACCAACCAGAACGTCTGCTGCACACTCTAATGACAACCCAGATAACTCTGACGCCCATGTTCCTCAGTTTCCACACCCAAATCCTATATTTTAATGGGTAGATTAGATTTGGTTTCTGTGGTATCAGGCATAGAAAATTACCTTTAAGACATGCAGTGAGCTCATGCTCGGAGCATTAAATGAGGCACTATCATGCTAAAGAGACACTGTCCAGAAGCCATGGAGATAGCTCTGCGGCCCCTTCCTGTGCTCTTGTCTCCTGTTACCTCTGCTGCTTTCTCTACTTACTAACCCTTGGCTCGCTCTCCTGGCTACTCCTCTGGCGTCCACCCTGCTCAGCTTCTGGAAAGCTTCCAGTTCTTGGCTTTCTCGGCCTCTTTGCTTGTGGAATGAGTCGGGTGCCTGCTCTAGTTTTTCTGGACTAACCTGGCAAACATCTGTCGTTTTGACCCTGTCCAGCCCCATGTCGCCATCTTGCTTGGATGTCATTTTCAAGAGTAGTTATAAAAACAGAAATAGAATTCTTTTATGCTTCTTCAGAGCCTCTAGTTGCCTATTTTTTTTTTTTTTTTAACAATGTACCTTCTTACGTTTTGCCAGATTTTGGAATATATCCTATTTTTAAACTTAGCCAATTTCTCTTCATTTTTAAAAAAAGATTTCATTTATCTATTTGTCAGAGGGGGAGCTGCAGGCAGAAGAAGAAGCAGGCTCTCCACTGGGCAGGGAGCCCGATGAGGGACTCAATCCCAGGACCCTGAGATCATGACCTGAGCCAAAAGCAGAGGCTTAACTGACTGAGCCACCCAAGTGTCCTAGTAGATCTCTCTTCAAATAAAGATGAGTAGAGTCATCTTTTTAATGAATATAGTTCAATATATTTTAATAAATTTAATTTAAATTCAAAATTTTAAATCTAAGTTTAAAATTGTAATAAATAAAATCTAAGAAAGTATGACATATATCCCATATAGACATGTAGAAGAAATTTATTAATGCATACATCATCCAAATTATAAAAGATCTTAGACATCAAAATCTGTATAGGAAATATTTTAAATGAGGGACAGCTATATCGTGCTAGAATAAGCACTGGAAATGTATCAGAACACTTGTACTTCTGTTCTAATTCTGCCCTTTCAAGGCAAGTTGGCTTTTCTAGTCTCAGTTTTTGTTACCTGTAAAACAATAATGTGAGTATTTAAAACTGCACAATATTTTATTTATAATCAGTACTGCTAATGTTATCAGATTTAATATAATTTCTGGGGTTTTTGGCCTCTTGTTCCGGTTCCTTGGAAAGATTGTTTCCCCATATTCTGAGACTCATCGGGGTAACTCCCGTATGTGCCCTCCAACCATGCAGTCACCTGCCTCACTGAGCACTCGAGAACACACGGCTGGCACTGCTGTGAACACGGGCAACATCACCACAGCTGGGTGCCATCTCGCCCTTATGGGAAGCACTGTGAGTACTGCCACAGTCTCCTCCATACCAGGTCCGCTTGCCTCCCGTCTACAGAGGCTCTCTTCTCTTAAAGAGAACCAGAACCACACAGGAGAGTTGCAAAACCAGATCATATTCCTACAGGAATATGAAGTAGGGAAAAGAGACCTTCGTAGAGCATAGGCTCCGTTCAGAATGCAGCACACACAACTGAGGATTTACAGCCTGGGAGCAGGACGGGTGCTAGTGGATGGAAAATTTCTAAGAGGAAACCTCAGGGGCCAGGGGGATTCTGGCGAAATCCACTGGGTCAGAGCTTGCTGCAGGCAGGCCAGGAGGACCGATGGTCAGGGCGTGGACTGGGGAGCTTGATCACACACGGAGGGTGAGGATTCTCATAAAACCTGCTTAGCAGGATTCTTGTTACAACTGGGTGTCCCAGACCCTGCGAGGATAGATCCCAAGCTTAGGCACAGAGGGCTTAGAGAAGGCTGGCTCAAGTTCAACGACGGAGAGAGTCTGGCCACTCCTCACACCGGGAGTCATCGTTGCACTTACCACACCCCTCTGCCTGGGATGCTGCCTGGGAGCATCTTGGGGCCTGTCGACCACGCCTGGCACTGCCTTTAGTCTCTGCTACCAGGCCCCAAAGCACCAGTGTCTCCCAGAGGAGATCATTCTGGACCTTGAAGGACCCACCATTTAGGGGGATGTAACATTTTTAGGAGAGACCTAAAGCCACTCCTCTTCATGCAGGCATTTTATTTTATTTGTTTGTTTTGGAGGGGCAGGGTTGGGGAGGAGACAGAGGAGGAGAGCATCTTAAGTAGACTCCTCACTGAGCACAGAGCCCGATGTGGGGCTCGATCTCACAACCTGAGCCAAAACCAAGAGTCAGACATTTAACTGGCTGTGCCACTCAGGTGCCCCTATGTAGCAGTTTTAATAAAACACCTTTTCGGGGGGTGCCTGGGTGGCTCAGTGGGTTAAGCCTCTGCCTTCGGCTCAGATCATGGTCCCAGGGTCCTGGGATCAAGCCCCGAATCGGGCTCTCTGCTCAGCAGGGAGCCTGCTTCCTCCTCTCTCTCTCTTCCACCTGCCTCTGCCTACTTGTGATCTCTCTCTGTCAAATAAATAAATAAAATCTTTTAAAAAAACAACAACACCTTTTCGGGTTGTTTTCTTTTTTTCTGGTTTTACTTAACACTTGTCCCCAGAAGACTTGACACATGTCCATGGTGGGGAGTGGGAGAACCAATAACTAATACAATTGACAAGACGATTCTACCCAGAGTCACTCCTCCCCTCACACTCCGCTGTTTCATTCTGGGGTCCAGCTTGTGAGCGTCGCTATCTTCTCCAGGGCCTCCCTAGGCACTCATCCGAGCCGACTCTTGCCAGGCTGCCCTCCGTTTCCCCGCACGTGCTCGGGCACCTCTAAATCTCAGCTTATGCGGAAACCAAATCCCCTTAGCACGGTATACACGAAAACTTTTTACAGTAAGAAAGATCGAAAGAGGGGTCATGAACCATTCAAGGGGAGAGAAGATGTTGTACTTAGATTTCCCTCCTTCCTGGCAGCTTCTAATGATTTTAGGCATTCTGGATGAGATGATTATTATAATTAAGCAATACTTTCAGCCCTAAGCTTTCTGGCTGCCAAGAGGAACCCAATGCAGTCAACAAGCTTCCAAATCTCACGAGTCTGTAATGCCAAATAAGGTTACGTTTCTTTTAACATACAAATCGATTTCAGGAAGTTCACTCTTGTGCTGTGCTCCTCTTCCCGAGGGATTTCTGGGAATCTCTGAGGAACTGTTAGATGTTCTACTGATCCAACCCAGTGTCTCTTCGATGGGCCAGGTGTCTGGCCTCCCCAGCTCTGGTCTGGAGCTCCTGCAGGTCACATCTCGTCATCTCATAAGCTGATTATCTGGGCTGCTCCCTCCCCATCCCAGTTTTCTCCCGGCAGAGACATAGATCCCTTGGTTAAGTCTCCAAGAGCTAGCTAGGTCCTTATTACAATGTTTTACAAAATTTCCTTGAATGCTAAAGTGACAACAGATGGACACGATTCAGTGTCTCTCTTGGCTAACAGGAGTGGGTATGCTGGAGTTTAATAGGAATGAAGCACAATCTAAGGGTCCCCACCTACACCCCCAAGCAGCTCCCTTGGAGCACTTATCACATGCACCTGCATCAGCTCTAGCCTCGAAGCTGTTCGGTTTGGGGGCATTTCCATGTCTCTAAGTCTAGTCTTACGACCCTTAGTCTTACAGAATGGAGGCTCCTCTCCTCCCCACTTTAAAAACCTCATCTCCTACCCTGATAAAATCATGGGTTGGAACATCCATTTCCACCCATAGAAGGCACAATCCACTGGCGCCTTCGGCTCAGGTCATGATCTCAGGGTCCTGGGATTGAGCCCCACATCCAACCCTACATCGGGCTCCCTCCTCAGCTGAACGTTTGCTTCTTCCTCTCCCTCTGCCCCTCCCCCAACTTGTGAATAAGTTTTCTCTCTCTGTCAAATAAATAGATAAAATCTTTTTAAAAATCCAAAAATTAAAAAAATAAAAAGAAGGCACAATCCTCAACTTGCGGGTTGTGATCTGGAGGGTCTTGATAGAACAGTAATAGAAACTAATAGCTCTATATTATTTAATCTAAAACAACATCATATGACACATCTCTGCACTTTGATCAAAATCTACATTTTATGTAATCATTACACTAATTTTTCAATGATACAGTGAAATGAAGAAAAAAAAACACATCAGCATCACTGGTGAAGAGATACGAAACATCTCGGTTGGCAGCATCTACGCTCAGGGATAATATGACCTCACAATACCACCCAGAGGATTGGTACTTCATTTACAGTGGAGTAACTCAGGAGTCTTCCTGGTGACTTTCCTAAAGTAAAATGTATCTGTTTTAAAATTTCTTAAATTTTAAAAATTTCTTCTGTACCTCCAGAAGCCCCAAACCTACAGAAAGTCACAAAGCACAATTCTCTCAATTAAAATATTAAAGTTCTGGGGCACCTGGGTGGCTCAGTGGGTGAAGCCTCTGCCTTCGGCTCAGGTCATGGTCTCGGGATCCTGGGATCGAGCCCCACATCGGGCTCTCTGCTCAGCGGGCAGCCTGCTTCCTCCTCTCTCTCTGCCTGCCTCTCTGCCTACTTGTGATCTCTTCCTGTCAAATAAATAAATAAAATCTTTAAAAAATAATAAAATATTAAAGCTCTGGATTTATCAGATATGCTAATGAATTTCTACCTGTGCTAGTGGTAAAGGACTACTTCTACTGCTTTTATTTATAGACGTAATGTATAAATATGTGAGATACTCTTGGTGTCTTAAGCACTGTGATCATTATCTCATTTAATAGCTTATTATAGCAAGAGATTATTGATAGTTAATGTTTTACTTTCATTTTGTAAATGAAGAAACTGAGGCTTAGGGAGATTAAATAATCTATGTAATTCATGCAACTAACATACGGCAGAGCTGATATCTGAGCAAAATCATGTATGAGCCATGACACTATGATTATTGAGAACCCATGGAAACAGGTTATTCTGGAACCTTTACATTTTCTGAGAACAGCTAGTTAGTTGCACACATCAAGTGATTCTTACTCTGGTCAAATTTAGATCATCTAACCAGTGCCTATGATGGCCTCAAAGCTAAACCCAATGAGACAGGTGTCTACCAATGACCCAAAATGTCCTAACTAAGCACCAAGAGATACAACCTGTATATGAGATGTGTTAAGTATGAGTCAGGTTTCAAAAAACCCCAGCTACTTTTTTTTATGATTATTACTCATTACCTATCTTTTCACAAATTGTCTTTCCTAACACCAGTATTCAGTTTCTCACATTTCTTATACCTTGTACAGGTTTTAAAATTAAATATATAATATATAAGTATTATATACTTTGATATAAATATTTAATATTTATATTGTAAGCATTAGGTATAAATTTTTTATGTAGCCAACTATTTTTTAAAGACTTATTTATTTATTTGAGAGAGAGGCAGGGAGGGAGGGAGAGAGAGAGAGTGAGCAAATGAGAGGGAGGGGCAGAGGGAGAGAATCTCAAGCAGACTCCACACTGAGCGTGGGGCCCGACACAGGGCTCGATCTCGCGACCCTGAGATCACCACCTGAGGAGAAAGGAGAGAGGCTTAAGTGACTGTGCTACCTGAGTACCCCATACCCAGCTATTTTAGTGTTCAAGAACAGGATTTCTAAAATAGAAGTTTGAAAATATCTTCTTGGGTAACGTTGACAAACTTAGCGAATAAAAAAAAATCCGGAATACCTCATTACATTTGAATGTCAGATAAATAACAAACACTTTCTTAGTAAAATCATGTCCTACATAATATTTGGTACATATTTATACTAAAGAAATTCATTGCTTATCTGACATTCAAATTTCACTGGGTGGCCCTGCATTTTATCTGGTGGACCTGTTCTACAGACAAGCTTAAATCTCTAGGCTGTTCCTTTAATTTCGCCTATTGGTCATTTCAGAGTATTCTGTGAGAAATGAACACTGGTTATTCCAATCTGTTTGGAAGTTCTGGTGTGGACCACTTAAATCGCTAAACGGCTTCGTAGGTCCCTGATAGTTATTTGCCATTTCAGAGATTTATAGCATATGTGGATCTTGATCTGAACTATAGTCAACTCAAGAAACTGTCTATGATACTGTTATTTTCTGCTGTGCCAAAGCCAAGGTAATTATGGATTTCTCTGGAGGAAAACACGTCCATTGATTTTAAGTTGTTTTGGGGAAGTTAATTTAATGTAAGTTTCCTTCTGCCATGACTGTGACTTTCATATATCGTACACAACAGTTGGGTAGAAAACAAAATGCCTTTTGTTGAGGAGTCTGGCGTTTTGACGTTTTTGTTTTGTTTGGCTTTAAGGAAGCAATCTGGGGAGAGGGGTTAGTGAAAGGCAAGAGGGAGTCCGTGGAGACTTGAAGCAAAGTCCTTCACCTTAGGGCACCTAACTGCTGAGGCGCAGGTTGAACTCTGGTTTGAGGAGTCTCTCTTCTGCCTCCAGGGACCATCTCAGCAGCCCACCACAGACGAGACAGAAACACGAACGCCCTTCTGCCACTCCACGGATGTTGGCTTTCAGGACCTCATGAAACCAGCCCCACAGGAAAGCCCAGCATTTGAGCTTTTCACTCTGGATTCTCTTGATTCGACAGCAGTGAAAGTTAGCCTCGTACTAAATGCTGAAGAGAAAATGCAAAACCCCTTATTAATTAGCCTCTGCCTTTTTCCTCTCTCTCCTCTTTAGTTTGATTTTTAAGGACGCTATTTCTTCTTATTTCGCTTGCCTGACACTGGAATGTGTTTGAAAATAAAGGTGATAAGAAGAAGGCAAATACAAAAAAAGATGAGTTCCAGGGAGACCACCCAAGAAAAATGTTTTTATATGCTATTACATACTTTCCAGTCTTTTAAACTCATTTTTACTTCTGACCTGAACAGACTAAAACTGAATTTCTCAAATATTAAAAAAAAAAAAGGAAAATAACACAGTCTATGTCCAAATTCTTCAGAGAATTATGAGGAATCTATAACGTGTCATGACATGATAGTTATACCCTAAACATTTCTGCATCAACAAATATCATTTAAAAAATAAGAATTTATTCTAAGACGGAAAACTATAATCCAACCCTCCTTCTTTTCTCTTTCTGATGTTACTGAGAGAAAGCATTAGCCAAATGCTGGCGAACCTCAACACGGGGCAGCCGAGCCGGGGACTTCTCAGCCAAACAAAAGTCAAAAGCGGGAAACTGCAGTGGAGTCGAAGAGTCAGAAACGAATCCATCCAAATCTTTTTTTTTTTTTTAAAGATTTTATTTATTTATTTGACAGAGAGAGATCACAAGTAGGCAGAGAGGCAGGCAGGGAGAGAGAGAGGAGGAAGCTCCTTGCTAAGCAGAGAGCCCGATGTGGGGCTCAATCCCAGGACCCTGGGATCATGACCTGAGCCGAAGGCAGAGGCTTTAACCCGCTGAGCCACCCACGTGCCCCCCATCCAAATCTTTTATGTAAGTGTCCTATCTTCGGGCTCAGTATGATAGAATGATACTCGGCCGTAATCTCCGAGGGTTTATTCTCAGGGAACGAATCCTCTGCTTACCAGGCTACCATGGCACAGCCACAAGGTCCGCGTGGCCTAGTCTGAAAATGACCCTCATGCGAGGATCCGAAGCTGTGGGTCCCCAAGCTGACCACTGGCAAAACGAGCGGATCCTTGGCTCCTGTAGAGACAATGTAAACGCAGCCTGTCTCCAGACACAGGAAACGTGGCATGGTTTTTGGGGGGGGAGGAGGCCTCATTCAGGACTGAGCAATCCCAAAGGACCAAGGGAGACGTTCCATCTCACAAGACTCTGTTTTCAAATCGAGGCCCAAAGTTGTCAAGATGAGTTTGTGCAAAGCGAGGTGGCTTTCTGGTCTGTGTGTGGATAACAGTGGCTTCCAGACCTCGGAAGGGCACCGATTAGTGGCTCGGAGGCAGCAAATCGTGGGGCTGCCCCGAGGGAACTTGTCTGCACTATTTTACAATTTAAGAGACCCGTAAAGAACTGAAAGGAGAAAGTCACTGTGATGTGAACATTATACAAATAATAGTACTGGTTCTCTTATAGGAAGGTTCCTAAGTGTGTTGTATAGTCGCTAGAGTGGGTGGGCTTTCGGAGGTCCCGGGCCTTGGTGACCCCGCACGACTAAGCAGGTAGGAAGCTGTAGAGCAGCCCCATCGGGCTGTCCCAGAAGGGATGCAACTGAGCCCTTATGAAGAACACCTCGCTTTACTTTTCCCAACCTGCTTCACCGCAGACTCGTTCATTCGAGAAACATTTATTGATCATCCGCTCACACAGGGTGTTTGCTCAATGCCAATGTTTCAGCGCTATTGACGTTCTGAGCCAGATACTTCCTCGGGCTGGGGACTGTCCTAGGCATTGCAGGACGTAGGGTAGTGTCCCTGGCCTCTCCCTGCCGGATGCCAGGAGCACCCATTCCTGTCCTGGTTGCGATCAGCAAAAATGTTTTCGGCTGTTGCCACATGTCCCCTGGAAGGCAAAATCGATTCCAGCTGAGAACCAATGCTCTACCCTAAGACGGAGTCCAGAACTTTGTTCAACACAAAACTCACTCATGATACTGGTTTGACATGGGAGTCCCAGGGCCCTACCTCCTGATATTTAACCTGGCAAATCTGAGATGTAGACCAGTGATCCAGACTTTTAACAGACTCCCCAAAGGATTGTGATATGGGGGAAACCTTGAAAACCATGCTGCTTGGGGAAGAGAAAGCTTTTGAAAGGGGTGCTTTCTGGGGCACCTGGGTGGCTCAGTCCTTAGGCGTTGACCTTCGGCTCAGTTCATGATCTCAGGGTTCTGGGATCGAGCCTGACATCAGATTCCCTGCTGGGCAGGAAGTCTACTTCGCCCTCTCTATTTCCTGTTGCTTGTGTTCCCTCCCTCTCTCTCTCTCTCTCTCTCTGTCAAATAAATAAATAATATCTTAAAAAAAAAAAAAAAGTGGGTGTTTCCTACTCTGAAGGGGTTGATCTTCCAGTACGGAGGCCAGCCATATGCTTTGTGAACTGAAAGCACAGCAACCAGGGCAAAAAGTAGGTTCTAGGTGAGAAACATAAGAACCTACCACAGAGGCTTAGAAAACAGAAGATGAGTTTTCTTAGATTGGGGGAAGTTAGAACTAAGTCTTCAAGTAGGTGCCAAATTGTGAGTTTTGAATGATGAAAGAGATTTTCAGAAGGTTTTGAGAGAAAAGGGGGCTCTTCGCAGAGGAAATGGCACAAACAAAGCCTGAGAAATCTGTGACTAGAATCTAAGATCTACACCTCAGAGTGTGTTTGTGCTATGCCTGGCGCACAGCAAGCAGTGACCCAATGGCAGATCCTTTATGATTACAATTATTCCAGTTGTCTCTTCCCTGAAGGTACTACATCAGCTCCCTTCAAGAGAAGTTACCCAGCATACCCATATGGATCAGGAATCTGGCCATTTTCTGTTCCGTTTTGCTGGAGTAATGAAAACATTGTTCTGTTCATGGGTCAGTTACATGAATTTTAGCAGAAGGATGGAATATAAAAATATATATGTATATGTATATATAAATTTTTAAAAAATTTAAAAAAGAAGGATGGAATAAAGGTGAGTCACTGGGAGGACATAATAGGAATAACTTAATCCTATAATTCAAACATTCCTGACATTCCTTCTAAATATTATTAATTTTTCTTAGGGAAGTTAGTTTCACTAAAGTATTTAATAAGAGATGTCAATCCTCAGTGAGGTGATGGCCCAGAGGAGACACGCCAGGGAGTGTATCCTCAGCACCAATTACGGTTTTCTAAGATTAGAACTCACAACTTACTGCAGGGCCCCTGAGGAGCCTTAGGTCTGGAGCTGATCCCATCACAGGCCACATTCACCCTGGCCATTACGACTAAGTGCTTCCTGTCTATACTGAAGTGAATAAGCACCTCAGCTTTCCCCTTCAAATATCCAAGATGAATCTGGGGAAAATTCTGTCAAGCAACCTTGCAGTGTTGATATCTGTCACCCCACCATGGTACATCTAAGGCCCTAAGAGTCCTATATTCAACCCTAACCCACTTCTCTTTATAAGTCATTGGTTCAAAACCATGTTGACCCCTTGGAGGCAAAGACTACTTTTGTATCTCATATATATATGTATATGTGTGTGTGTATATATATATATATATTTTTAAAGATTTTATCTATTTATTTGACAGAGAGAAATCACAAGCAAGCAGAGAGGCAGGTAGAGAGAGAGAGGAGGAAGCAGGCTCCCAGCCAAGTAGAGAGCCCGATGTGGGACTTGATCCCAGGACCCTGAGATCATGACCTGAGCTGAAGGCAGAGGCTTTAACCCACTAAGCCACCCAGGCGCCCTGTATCATATATTTTTTTTATAACCTGTGTACCTAGTGGAGTGCTTGATGCATAAAGGTGTTGGATAAAATCTATTTTTCTTTGAGTAAATGATTTCATAAATGGACTATTCATCCCTCTTCGAACTTAGGTTCCAAAGCTCTTGACTCCTGACTTATGGTTTTAAACTAGGCTGTTCTCATGGCCTTGCTAATATAGGTAATGTTCATCCAAAACTGCTCAAAGTTGTATTGTTTTTCTGCTAATGTAGAAGAGCAGGATTTCCTCTTTCCAGGCTCATGTCCCCTCCCCATTTTGGACACCCACTAGGTCCTGCTTTTGGTCACCAGCTCTAACTGCTTTCCAGATTCCTCTGTTATTGAAGGATCATGCAGATATTTCTAAGAGAATGGTGATGCTCCCATCGAGGTTTTTAAATTACTTATATAATAAACTTGATTTTATATGCAACCATAATTGTCCCTCAGAAGACTGTTCCCAAACTCACAATACTTACTGCCTGAAACCCCCCTGCTAGAAGAATATCCATTTTCCACATATTTGTTTTCAGTGAAAATTTAGAACCGCTGGAGAGTCTTGTTTTCTATAAAATTCTATAATATGATTTAAAAGAATATTTCTAAATACAGTTTTTTCTTTTTTTAATATAGTCTTTTTCTTAAACGTTGTTATCTTTACAACTTCTCAGCTATCAGATTTCACACTGAGCAAAAAATTCCAATGTAAGACAAATTATGGCTGAATTCAGAAAACAAGTCATTTCTTTTTGAAAATAATAACTATTGGGACGCCTGGGTGGCTCAATTGGTTAAGCAGCTGCCTTCGGCTCAGGTCATGATCCCAGCGTCCTGGGATCGAGTCCCACATCGGGCTCCTGGCTCAACAGCGAGCCTGCTCCTCCCTCTGCCTCTGCCTGCCTCTCTGTCTGCCTGTGCTCGCTCTCTCTCTCTCTCTAAAAAAAAAAAAAATTTAAAAAAATTAAAAAAAAAAGAAAATAATAACTATTGGTTATAAATAATAACGTGATATATATTCAGACTGGAAAATATAAATCACAGTGCCTAAATGACATGCTTACATTAATGTACTTCGTTGTTATTCTGTGACTTTAATCCCTTCTTTAAGATCATTTTCCCCCAATTTCTCTTTTCATGAGTAGAGCTTTTTTTTATTCTGGTACCAATTGTCTCACATGTTAGCCAGGAAAATACTATCAATAGTAAAATAATCATACTCTGTCACAAAATGTATATTTATTTGTCTTACCAGAAAAACAGATGGAGGATTGAGGCCTCCTAAGAAATCCAGACTATCTGAGTATATTAGCCTGTTCAGGCAGTAACAAAACACCACACATGGAGTGGCTTGTTAACAGCAGAATATTTCCCATATATTTCCCATATTCCCAGCAGAGTATATTCACATATATTTCCCATAGTTCTGGCCATTATTACTTTCCAATGTCCTCCTTTCCTAATACCATCACCTTGCTGGGAGTTCAACCTATGAATCTGAGGGGCGGGGGGACAGGTGGGACACAAACATTCAGATCATAGCAAGGAGTAATTAAGAATATGGTTTCTGGGGGTGCCTGGGTGGCTCAGTGGGTTACGCTCTGCCTATGGCTCAGGTCATGATCTCAGGGTTCTGGGATCGAGCCCCGCATCGGGCTTTCTGCTCAGCAGGGATCCTGCTTCCCCCTCTCTCTCTGCCTGCCTCTCTGCCTACTTGTGATCTCTCTCTGTCAAATAAATAAATAAAATGTTTAAAAAAGAGAATATGGTTTCTGAAGTTAAACAAATAAGCTTAAACACCATTTACCAGCTCTGTGACTTTGGACAATTTTTTTATCCCTGGAAATCTCAATTCCCTGCTCTATACAGAATAACAGTAGTGCCTACCTCACAAGACTGCTGAAGATATTAAATAAAATAATGTATCTCATGTTTATCAAAGTACGCTGGAACAAAAGAAGCAGCAACTTAATTGTTAGCTGTCACTATTTATCTCGCTCTTTTTAATTTAATTTTTTTATCTCACTTTTTAATCATTTCTCTGGTTTTGGGATGAAGTAAGTTAGCTAAACTTCGTTACCATGTATTTACCTTCTTTGGTGAAAAGAATGCAGTTCTTTTAAATTCATTTTAAAAAGCATTTCTTTTTAGATCATCCTATAAAGCTGCTGAACACAAGAGGTTACGAAAGCGGCGTCCCAAAGATCCTTGTTCTCACAGCACATAAAAGTGTTTTGGGGGACAGTCCTCGATGTAAAGAAATTAAATAACCAAACAAGGCAGTCTGTAAGCTAGTGCCAGAGTTAGGAGTTCAGATATAAATTTGGAAAGACACTCAGAAAACTCAGACACCAAAGTGGAGTAACCATGGAAAAGTTGAGATTTAGGCTGATAAAGGGGAAGGATGTTAGAGCAAAGAGCTTGTTAGTGAAAGGAGGGGATGAAGGGGAGAAAAATGTCCAAAAACAAACAAACGAAAAAAGGGAATCGTGTGGCCCCGTGCGGGGTATGTACCAATAGAAGCTGGAAGGGAGGAGTTTCAGCTCCTCCGTGTGCTTAATCAGGAACTCTTGACCGCCACGCTGCAGAGCAGGCAATGGGGAACCATGCGGTGGCAAGAACAGATAGATGAGTAACGGAGAGAGAGCAGTATTTTAAGAATGTTAGTTTGGAATGGTTGCAGGTTGGATAGGGGAAAAAGGAGGCAGTCTGCAGATTGGATGGGGAAAGAGGAGGCCGAAGGCAGGAAAATCAGTTAGGAAACTATTACACTAATCCAGGAAGAAGGCAATGAAGTTCTGGACTAAGCTGGTGACAGAAAGAAGCAGATGGTTGTCCTTTCGTCCAAGAGGAATCGATAGGCCTGGGCGAATTCACTGGCTGTACGGGGTGAAGTGAAAGGATGAAAAATTGGCTCCAAACCTAATCACAGAATCGTAGGACACATGTGTCCTCCCGCAGCCATCTGAGTCCTTTCCATCTACCCGGCCCTCTCCAAGTGTGGACAAAATAGCTGGCCACCACGTTTGAGAGTCTATGTTGTTTTTTAGATTATTATTATCCCAGGGATATAGAACCTGAAGCCAAAATTCAACCAGGCTGGCCGCGTACCCGTTGAGAGGGAAAGTTGAAAATCTGCATAATCAGAATATTTCAGATAATAGTCTATCTGCCTAACATTTTTTGCCACACGCCTCCTTTACTCATCGTGCCATTAAAAATGTTCAGTGTTCATTCCTGAAACCAACCCTGGACTTCTGGACCCAACAGTAGAGCCAATTATGTGATTGCTTAAACATCAAAGCCTTTCCTCCCTAATGTCCTTACCAGGGGACATAAATAGGCAGGTCTTTTCTCTCCGGTCGAGGCAAACGCCTATGTAGTTCAAACCAGCATACTGTACATTCCTGTGTGATTTTATGTGTTTTATCGTTGGCAGATGGGATATCTGCTTTTCGCATCGCTATCAATTGAGCAGTGCGCACCCTGTCCAAAGCAGACCTGTTTTGTCGGGCAGGAGGCAGGGCTCATTGCCCTGGGACAGCCCATTTCTTGGAAATGCTCATAGGATTTTCAGCTTCCCTTTTTGAGGTATACAAGGAAAATATTACCCTGGGGAAATATCAAAGGATTTCCTGACATCAGCCAGAGAAACAGGTGCACACATATTTGGTTTGATAAAAATGGGGGATACGAGTGCGGTGGCCATGGTCCAGGCATCTCATTCGCCCTGCTCAGCAGTTTCATGGTCCATGCAGAAAACTTCCATCCTCAGCAATCACTGTCTCCATAACAAATTTGAACGCCTTAGTCTGGAATTCAAGCTCCTTCACAATCTGGCCCCAACTGACCTTTCCGACCATATTGTGGGCTACACCCACTCAAGATCCTGCCAAACTAAGCCACTTGCTGTTCCCTGATCCACAACCCAAGCCCTGTGCTTGCTTCTGTCCTTTCTTCAACTCAAAATAATCTTCCTCTACAGCCCAAATTTCCAAATTCTTGGCATCCCAGAAGTCCTTTTCATTCACCAATCTGTGAAGGCTTTCTTCCTTCCCCAGGTGGAAATCAGCTCTCCCTCCTTTACCCTTCCATTGCAAGTTATTTATATTTCTCTGATGGTACTTCCAAGTTCTACCCCGAAATGTGGTCAGAGATCTCACCTGCATGTCTTAGGGTATCTATTTCTGATTCACCTTTGAGTTCTTCCTTATAAGGTCTTGCAGCTATAACATGATGGAAAGAATATATGGAGTGAGATGACTTAGGTTCAAGTCTACCCCTTTCTGGCTGTGTCATCACTATCAAGACCCTTAAACTCCCTGACTATCAATTCCTAAATTTCAATATATTTTTAAGATTATACACGATAATAGTATGAAAGCCATTATTTAAACTGTAAAATACAAAATAGTTTAATATACTTTCTGATATCAAATTAATATTAATATGTTATAGAGGAAAAATAATGAAGTAAATCTATTTCCTGACATGGCTAGAAAGATGACTTATTCTTCTATATAATATCACACACCTGACCAATTTAGTCCACAACTGGAACACCCCTGAATTGGACCTGCTCATGAGAAGAGGACAAGTTAAAATATGATGCTGTTACTAAAATTGCTAAGTCCTCCTCTCCTTGTCTCCTAATCATTGGTCTACTCTCTTGGCATTTTTATACATCAGCCAGCCTATATTACAGTGATTCACAAAAGCTGCCAGTAGGGTTTAAGACGGAGGTGGTTCAAACACTGAAACCAAAAAGACTACCATTCACTCATTCATTCAACAAGTGCTTACTGAGTGTTCTTAAAGACCAGGCTCCCTGCTAGGTTTGGGGGATAGAAAAATGAGTGAGACAAAGTTCCTCTTGTTCTTGAGATGTTTACAGGCTAGTAGAGGAGAAAATTATCTTGATATCAATTTCACTGCAATATATAACATGGTATGTTAGGTTATGAAGTGAGGTAGAAATAGAGGATGGTCAAAAAAGAGCTTGCCAGGGGCGCCTGGGTGGCTCAGTGGGTTAAGCCTCTGCCTTCGGCTCAGGTCATGATCTCAGGGTCCTGGGATCGAGCCCCACATCGGGCTCTCTGCTCAGCAGAGAGCCTGCTTCCTCCTCTCTCTCTGCCTGCCTCTCTGCCTACTTGTGATCTCTCTATCAAATAAAAAAAAAAAAAATCTTAAAAAAAAAAAGAGCTTGCCTGACGAAACTAATTCTATGGTTTATGACAGCCATTCATCATCAAGAAAAATGTATTTCCACTTCAGTGTCTTTCAAGTGCATTTAGGTTGAGTCCATTGTGAAAAAATGTGGATGATGAGGATGTGATTTATGCCTGTTCTCCACACTCCATAGTGGACTTGAGTCTTGAAATTCCCTAGAGAAAGGCTTGCTGGAAACTCAACAACTACACTAAGTGTGTTTTTCATTGTCTCTAACCAAGAGCCAAAGCTGGAAGTATTGAAAAGGAGAGAGAAACCTCTTAGGGTTCCATTGACCAAGGGGAAAGGGGGAGAGATGAAACAGAGAGGGAGAGTTAGATGTTGTTTAGTGTTGGAAAGAGAGGGATTCACACTTTCCCCCACTGGAGCAGATTGAGTGTGCATGTGTGTGTCTTGTAATGCTGTAAGGAGAGATGACTGAACACATAGAAGTCTGGTAATATAACGGTTGAGGCACACTCTGCCCTTGCTTCCTGGGAGTGCCCTGAAAAAGGAAGCAAGGTCCATGGATACCTGTCAACATGGTGGAGGGCAGAGCAGGGAGGCTGACAAGGTATGGTAGTCTCAGGGGTCTCACAGGGGACCAGGAAAACATCCAAATGGCACTATTCCTTAGAGAAGAGGAATAGTTTCTTTACAAAGTAACTATCATAATATGTAACATATAAATACAAATATTTGTTAAAATTCATGATATCATTTTTTTTAATTGACAATGAATGGCTACTGGTGGATGTTATCTAATTCACTCTTAAGTTGACTGAGCTGAGCATAATTTCCAGATCTGATTTTCTATAATAGCTTTTTGAACTCCATTTGAGAAAAATCTAGGAATTGTCAATGAAAATGCTGGGAACCAGCATTTTATTTTGATTTCATTGAAGTTCAGGTAACTTGAAATAACAAACACACACCTAGATTATCTATCTTATTTACATATTCTTGGTCACTTATTTATTACTATATTGAGACATCTTCTTGGTTCTAAGTTGATTTATATCTATGACATATGCCATCTTTGAAGACAGTTCTTCAAAAACTCTTTTATTACTGGAATACATTAATTTAGTGGTTTAAATATCATATATGATGATTAGGTTTGCTCAGTTTCAGGATCACATACCTGGGAATTTCCCTGCTTCGAGCATATTTGAAAACAATGAATGCAGGGTGCCCACAAATGCTAAGGAATGACTTATAGTGGTTCAATTCCAATCAGCTTTTTAAAATCCCTTCTTCTAAATAAATTAATAAACAAATAAAATTCTTGCTTCATTTCAAATTATTATGTTTTGTAACCCACTATGTGCTCTGTGTTCCAATAGTTCTAAAGTTTTATCTAATTTTCTGTAGTTGATTAACATATTTATTTACTAATATGGTATTTAATTGGATAAAAATAGATCCTTGATCAATGCTAAAGATGCTTATCTGAAGCAATGTATCTATTAAGTATAATTTTAGGGTTTTTTTCCAAAAAGTGTCTTTTTCTAAATTTTCAATTATCAGAGAAGTATTCCATGGGTTTCATTTGTCAATCAGCATTGACTCTATTAGTTAAACTGGAATACACTGACAACATTAATTGTAATTCTGTATAAATTTCTATAATTGTACAAATAATTGTACAGATAATAGAATGCAGATATATATATACATATATATATATATATATACAATGTATATATATATACCCATGTATCTTGGGTATATATACACCAATATATACATATATATGGTCTGTATATGTATATATGTTCAGATATATAGATATATATATATATAACTGCAGAGATAATAAAAGGCAGCTAACTCATACCCACATGTTATTTTTACAGCGCACAGGAAAATTGTTTGTTATGTACATCAGTAATTTTTTTTTAAAGATTTTATTTATTTATTTGTCAGAGAGAGAGGGAGAGAGAGCGAACGAGCACAGGCAGACAGAGAGGCAGGCAGAGGCAGAGGGAGAAGCAGGCTCCCTGCCGAGCAAGGAGCCCGATGTGGGACTCGATCCCAGGATGCCAGGATCATGACCTGAGCCGAAGGCAGCTTCTCAACCAACTGAGCCACCCAGGCGTCCCTACATCAGTAATTTTTAAATACTCATTCCCCTTCACCCATTCATTTCACTTCTGTGATATGTTCTAAGGAAGAATTATAAATATACAAGAACCATTTGCCATTAAGATATTTATTGCACCATTATTTGTGCCAGAGAAAAATTCAGAACTGTTCACATTTACAGAACAGGAGAATGGGTAGGTAATCAGTATTATAACTCTTGGAAGGACTATCATGCTAAATGATGTCTACAAAGATTTTATAACAACACAGAAAATGCTTATGTTACAATGTTAGTTGAAAAAGAAATTAGACATAGAATTGTACATGTACAGATGGAAACTAGGAAGAAAACAGAACTCTCAAATTATCCTCTTTAGACATTTCACTTACTACTTAACTCTATTTCCATTACAGAAAGAAAAAGAAAAAAAAAAAACCCTAAACATAAAAAGGAATATTTGCCTAAGCATAAATATCTAGGTACTTTAAAGGCTAAACATTTTAACTAAGTAAAAAATAGATTCCTTTAGGTATAATATATCACTTTACATAATTGCTATGTATTTTTGAATAACTTCTTTAACTTCCCTGAGTCAATTTCATTCATAAAATAGTGGTGGTAATATCAAATTATCAAAATCTCTTTGTGAGATTTTTGTGAGAACTGCAATGTATTATTCTTGTGACTAGAGTAAATCAGTACTTGTGTTTTAGTGCTGAGTCACAACTTCCGAATAATAAAAATACTCATACATATATATACGCACACATAACTCTTTAAAGATTTATTTTTATTTATTTGACAGACAGAGATCACAAGTAGGCAGAGAGGCAGGCAGAGAGAGGGGGAAGCAGGATCCCCGCTGAGCAGAGAGCCCGATGCGGGGCTTGATCCCAGGACCCTGAGACCATGACCCGAGCCGAAGGCAGAGGCTCTAACCGACTGAGCCACCCAGGCGCCCCAACACATGACTCCTTAAATCATTAGGAGAAAGATAGAAACTTCAAGGAAAAAAATTAATAATTTACAAACAAGTGAATTTTAAAAGAAAAAAGAGTCAGCATTTGAAAATAAAAATCTACATCTCACAAGGTCTAAGCCATCTTTCATAACACCATCATGGAACTCCTTCATAGGCCCTACATGAGCCATTTGAAAACCAACCAACAGCTTGAGAAGCTTCTCAGGGACCTTGTCTCAGTTATTAATAATTGCTCTTTCCCTTATTAATAATTGTTCCCTGGAAATTGGCCCAAGGTGACATTAGAGAAGCCAGAAGGTGAGACTGCATCCATTCTCAGAGGCTACTGCCCCCCTCACTGATGCTCCCACCTTTCACGCCAAAGAGCTAAGGGAGGGTAGCAGAGAGAGTCTCTCCTGTCCAGCATAATCCCATTAGAAGTCCATGGCAGGCCAAATTCTCGACTGCCCCTCCCAACTGGCAGTGTGAAAAAGCCCATGTCTCTGTGGTTTAGCTACACGTTGTTTTGAGTAATGACTTTTATGATGCCACAGGCTGCAGAGCCAAAGTAATATGGGATCGTAAAAGAGGAATGCCTCCACTGAAAATCATCTCCATACAAGTGGCATTCAGAGACAAGCAGAGGGGAAATGAGGGCATCTACGGTTTTCGTTAACAGCAAGGCCAGGAGTAGAGGCCAATCAGGAAAGCTGATCCCCTTGGCATCCTTTTTAAGTGGATAATCTCAAAGCAGAACATGTACTCCTGGGAATTTCCAGAGTTTATAACGTCTGACCTTGCCACTTGTGGTGCCATAGTTAAGATTTTAAACTAGTTCTCTCTTCTTGTGGTTTTTGCTTGCCTCATGACACAGGCTACCGTGTGAGAATTTGATAGAAGAGATACAGAAAAGAAGAGATGAGGTCTAGTGTCTCTTTTATGACATCAATATGCTGGCAACTAGGTTTTTTCTTCGTGACATTGCATAAACTTGGCCTCCAGTTTCATTCCTGCTTATGCTGTCTCCTGAGAAGTTAGACCATCCTGATGCTCTATCTGGAGGGCAGTGCAGTGCCATATGCTTTCACATAGTCTCCCTCCGAATGATCACTCCCATGAGATTTTTGAGACAGGAATCTGCATTATCACATCTTTAAACCTGGGTAGACATCTGGTTGCACCTAAGAAGAATTTCACTTTTTTTTTTTTTTTTCCTCAGATGGCTCAGTTAAAATAGGAGTTAGATGACAAAGACAGAGAACAGCCTCTCTTCTTGGCAGGAAAAAATTAGATGAAAGACTTAGTGATGTCCTGGTATATAACTGACACTCTGTGAACATTAATTCAGTGGAGCTTTACGTATCAGAGAGTTGAGAAGAGTTCAATGAAATTAAAGCCATATGCCTGTTAGGTTAATTCATGACTTAATGTGCAAAATAGTCATTTGTGAATCTTCATATTGTTCGCATTTAGAACTGTATGGACTCAATGTACTGATCTGAGGATATACTGATACTGAAACTATCAAGAAGAATGTATTGCATAAATTGCTTGGTAAGGGAGTCTAAAGTTTGTAGCATTCAAGTGTTCAAGCTAGAAGAGATTTGAACCTAGTGAAATGGATTATCCCCGCCAGTGAGAAAGGAAGACAGGCAGGCAAGTAAGCATGTACGTGAGTACGTGAGCCCAGGAGTGCCAGGATGGCCCAAGCACAGGTTGGTGAGTGGGGACAAATCTGGTGGAAATAGGTAGTGACAACTGGAGCCAGAGACAGACGAAAGGCCGTTAATAGAGTCTGAACACTGTTGATAATGTGATCATGTGAAATGTTAAATTTTGACCCCTTAACGTCAGTATTAGAGCTTTGTGTGTTAAAACCAGGATTTGCGTGGTGGGATGGGAAAAGGAATGCAAATGAGCATAAGCATACACAACATTTACGACCACATCTTAAGTTAAAGACTGCTCTTGCACAAACTTATAAAAAGTCATTGTACAATATTTAAGATACGTGCAAGTTTAGAGAATAACATCTCCAGCTTAAAGTGAAAAATTATTGTAATCAAGTATTTTGGTTACCTCTCTTGGACTGTGCTATTCTCTCTCACCCTTAAAGTAAAAACTATCCTGAATTGGGTGTCACTTATTTCCATGCAGTTCTTTATTTATATGCTATCTGGGTATTAAAGAACTTGCAGTGTTATTTTTAATCTAACTTCTCTTCGCTGGATGCCATACTTTCAACTTATCTACCCTGTTATCGGTCCTAAAGTCTGTGTTAGAGTCACCTTTTTCCTGCCACCTGCTGCCTCTTGTTAATAGCACGATTCTTCTTTCCTCTCTCCACACCAGCACCACTAGCATGAGAACATTGATGAATGGCTCCATTTTCTCAGCAGGATTAAATATCCCACATACAGTTTCACATAATTCTTTAAAAACTCCAGATGCTTGGGGTTACATTAATTTAAGGTGTCCTATTTCAGCGAAGTAACATGAAGTTCAGAACTGAAGTCTCAGCTCTGTTCACCCCAGACTAAGTTTGTCAAGTCATTTGTCTTCCTAGAACTCACTTTGGTAACTTACAAAATGGAGGAGCCGAATGACATGTAAATTGGCTCCGTTGCCCTTTCCAACTCTAACAGTGTCCTTTTAGTTCCCTCTTTTCCTTCAGTATGGATGAACAGACTCACCATCCCCATTGTTAAATCGTCACTCTTTAAAAACTCTTTTTTGTCATTTTCTTGAAACATTTATGGACCAATAGAGATGAGAGTGCGTCTGCACATACTCTCCAAAGTATAAACCAAACCCATTTTCAAAAAAGCATTTTCTGGTCAATTTGGTTCAAAGGACCTGTCTTAGCCTGCTTAGTGTTCTGTGGGATGTATTCAGGAGTCACTAATATTGCTACTGACACTTTGAACATGTGACCTAACATGTCACATGTTTTGCTAAGGTAGTCTTAATTTGAACCTCATGTAAGGCCATTACTAACCCAAGTCTCTCAAAGCTGATACCTTTCCGCCTGTATGAAGTCTTCCCAGGAAAGGATTCAAGGATAGCCTCATACAGAGACACCAGTGCGGTGAGGATATGATTTCCATTCTCATAGTTTATACACAGTTGGCTGTTACTCCTGAAAAACAATCACTTTAAACAGAAACATTCCATGTATAATCCCTGCCAATTTCATATTGAAAAGTGTGAGGAAAATCAATTAAACAATCTTTAAGTTCCAAGAAAATGAATAGACTTTCCTCAATTATAAAAATGATAATTTACCATTTCTTTTCTTCCGATGAATGTAAAAATTCATGTATAAGTGTCTCCACTTAGGAAAAGTCGGCACATGGTTGATGGGAAGGCCAAGTGTATGTTCTGTTTTCATTCATTAAATGCTATTTGCTTTATACAGTATATATTTATGGTCCCTGAAATTGAGCTACTTACTGAATTTAAAGAGAAAAAGTTTGTATTTGCATGAACAGACTCTAAGAACAAGGCTAAATTTTCGATATTCCATGCTAAGGCACATTGAATAATTGTGACAGGCGATGAAAGGGGCATAACTCAGGAGTCATCAAGAGTTCAAACAGTCCTTCTCAAGTTCAGCTCAACAAAAAATTACTGTGTCCCTGGGATGGCAGGGTGCTTTAAGTATCCATATGGGAAGAACACATATATAGCTAGAGGCACACTCCATTAGTATGTAGCTACAAGTTACACATCATGGAAAAGCCTCTAGTTTCCCCTTTAAAGCAGGAAAGGAAGAAGTCCTAAGTAGACATTTATAATCACACCTTGGGGCGCCTGGGTGGCTCAGTGGGCTAATGCCTCTGCCTTCAGCTCAGGTCATGATCTCAGGGTCCTGGGATCGAGCCCCACATCGGGCTCTCTGCTCGGCGGGGAACCTGCTTCCTCCTCTCTCTCTGCCTGCCTCTCTGCCTACTTGTGATCTCCGTCTGTCAAATAAATAAATAAAATCTTAAAAAAAATTTATAATCACACCTTTAAAAATTAAAAAAAAAAAACTACACTGAAGAGTTTGTTAAAATATTTTTGAGCCCCTTCGCGTTTGCTCAATCTAGAAGTAAACACTGTAAAAGTCTAGAAGTCTGTCCTAGTATCCAAGGAAACTTGAACTGAGGGGCTTATTTTCCTTTATAATTAAAATCTTGACATCTTTTAATTAACACATCTATGAAGGAATTGTATTTCTTTTCTAATCACCATTTTACCGCTAGCAGACATTTGCAATATTAAACTTTTTTTGAAAGATATTTTTCAATGAGCACCGATAGAAATAGCAGTGGGAAATGCTGCCTCTCC